>WNGS01168621.1:20837-38021 GCA_020271785.1 Procambarus virginalis | reverse complement strand
GCCATCGTCTAATGTCTTAAGGTTAGACGTTGTCCAGCGTCTTCGCTGAAACTGAAATATTTATTTTAGTGTCAGACGCAAGAAATGGTTCGGTGACTTTCCTCCGAAAGATAATTATAAAGTGTGATGTAAGCTAGGAAGTGGCTGCTACAGCTACACGGATCAAAGCAAACTGACCTGTTTGAGTTACACTTAGAGCGAAGATGACTCATCAACATAATTTATTGTACAGTTTTGATTCGTGTTTGAATTTTGAATGTAATTGTTTGACAATTTCCACATATGATGCGTCGGGCTTGTGTTGCGTCTTATAGTTTAGTGTTGTTTCTTGTGTGTTTAATGTTGCGTCACAAGTAGTGGTTTTGCGTCTCCTGTCTGCACCACCTGTGTATGGTTGTTGGGCCTCCTGTGCACGGTGTTGGTCCTCCTGTGCACGGTGTTGGGCCTCCTGTGCATGGTGTTGGTCCTCCCGTGCACGGTGTTGGGCCTCCTGTGCACGGTGTTGGGCCTCCTGTGTATGGTGTTAGGCATCTCCTGTGTATGGGTATTGGCCTCCTGTGTATGGTGTGGGCCTCCTGTCATGGTGTTGGGCCTCCTGTGCATGGTGTTGGGCCTCCTGTGTATGGTGTTGGGCCTCCTGTGCATGATGCTGTACCTCCTGTGCACGGTGTTGCGTGACCTATGAATGATCCTGTGTTTCCCTGCCGAGTTCTCGGGAGTACTATGAAACACTAATTACTGGTGTCATGAGAAGATCAGCTGGAACAATGTGACATCAACTAGCGATCACAGTACTCCAAGCTGCACACCTTACCCCCCGCCCACCCCTCCTCTCGGAGCACCTTGATCGCTTTAGTCACCTCAGTGTTCCAATGGATTTTCTCATTGATATATTTGAACACTGCATTATTCATACACAAAATCAGCTATAAGTTAAAAGTAAATGAATGTCGGTGGCAGATCCCGCGAGTTTACCCATGGCTCTCGCACTAGGTCAGTCCAATCTTCCTGGACGGACTGCAGCAGCATGTAGGTTTTATAGAAATAATATTTGCACAGAGCTGTCAGTGTCAGGTTAAACAACTGGCTGACCTCCACACAAGCAGAACTTGCAGCATTACACTAGCTACAAGTACATTAAAAACATTGGAGGAGGAATAATATTCTGTGATTCAAAGTCTGCTCTTCAAGCAATCGAAAAATTCTCTTGGAAGATCGATAGCAAGAACCTCATACTCCCAATTATAAATGACCTAATTGATGCACAGAGTAAAGGGTCTCGAAATCTCCTTTGTATGGATACCTTCACACATAAATATAACCCATCATAATGAAACAGACATTGCAAGCCAATTAGGCGTGTAACAAGTTTGAAGTTGACTTGATCTAGGTATCCTCATCTCTGCTGTCAAAACTGTATTGGTCCAAACACTCAGATTTGATAGGAAAGAACTTATGACTCCCAACGACCTGAAATACTAGGTATAAAAAGCTATGATTTGTTCAGATCTGAAACTACATCTAATGGAGCAGCAAAAACGTCCACTATACTGTGCGACAACAGTGGGTGCAAGGATAGGTTTGGGTTACCGTTACCTGTGGCGGTGGGCTGCAGGTGACGGATCTCCCAATCCTGAGCACTCCAGTTGCAAACTCTGATGACAGTCAGGAAACACGGCACGATCTCCTCGCACTACATCCATGAATACCCAGTTATTATACACTTTCAGACCAGTTGGCATGAGGTACCTGAACTTTGCAATTATTTATTCATCTCGTATTCTTGAAGAGATCCATCACAGTGTAGGCCAAACATTTACCAGTGCAGGCTACTAAACAGGGTGTGACGCCATGTATGACAAACCATCCTGCGAATGGGATGACTCTTTTATTTATCGGCCTACTCCAAATGCTACGAGCCATTTCTTATCAATGCTTGTGTTGATGACTCCGTCAAATGCAATCTCAGGAGATCTGCTCCAGTGCAGACGGTCTTAATCACATGCCTTCTGTAGACTAACCAGCTTCATGTGCGTGTGATGGGTAGTTAGCTAGCAGCTATCACGTTAGCTAATTTTTTGAACATTGTTTCCTCTCACTGCATATCTAGGTACTATGGGCAGCTTCACTGAATGCGATTACTGGATATATGTGACAACTCGCGTTTCTGAAGCTATCGCTACAGTGTACCCAAAAATTGCCAGTGCAGGTAAGAAACCGTATGTGCACCTGTATGACAAAAGATGGACAACGTCTAACCTTAAGCCATTAGACGATGGACAACGTCTAACCTTAAGCCATTAGACGATGGACAACGTCTAACCTTAAGCCATTAGACGATGGACAACGTCTAACCTTAAGCCATTAGACGATGGACAACGTCTAACCTTAAGCCATTAGACGATGGAAACGTCTAACCTTAAACCATTAGACGATGGACAACGTCTAACCTTAAGCCATTAGACGATGCTCCAACACCCCATCTGCATCATCTGGCCTCTCTTTCCCAGTCCAGTAGCATGCGATACAGTTCAGTAAAATAACAATCCATAGTTTAGCACAAACCACGCGGTATTCTCACATATACAGTAATTAAGAAGTGGACATTATATTTTACCTCCAACATGCTACATAAGGAAGAAACTAGAATACTGTGTAAGTCTGAGAAGAGAATGCATCACTAATGAGAGGTGATCATCCATTTATATACAAAAGGGGCGTACAAGAGGCATTACAGTACACAAGGACCAAGACAGCCTTCCCATGCTAAGTCAGGAATAGAGAGCCAGCAGCAGAAGGGCGGAACATCTGCATAAAAACCCGATTCATCCCCGAGAATCAACAGGGATTCAGGCAGTGAAAATCGTGCCTACCAAACCAAAGTGAATTCAGAGAAAAGTAATCAAGATCCGACAGGAGAGCGAAAGCGAGTGGTTGACGGTATATCTTCGTGAGTTAGACAGTCTTGACAGTATATCTTCGTGAATTAGACAATCTTTGACAGTATATCTTCGTGAATTAGAGCCTTTGATGTTATCTCCGTGAATTAGACAATCTTAGCACCACAGACACAATAAGTCAGCAATAAATGTAAAAATTACTAAACTTATGAAAAGTTTTCAGGAATCGAAACCGCTGGTAAATAAAGCCATTAATGGAGAACGCCACACTGGGGTGGAGAACGCCACACTGGGGTGGAGAACGCCACACTGGGGTGGAGAACGCCACACTGGGTGGAGAACGCCACACTGGGGTGGAGAACGCCACACTGGGGTGGAGAACGCCACACTGGGGTGGAGAACGCCACACTGGGGTGGAGAACGCCACACTGGGGTGGAGAACGCCACACTGGGGTGGAGAACGCCACACTGGGGTGGAGAACGCCACACTGGGGTGAAGAACGCCACACTGGGGTTGAAGAACGCCACACTGGGGTGGAGAACGCCACACTGGGGTGAAGAACGCCACACTGGGGTGAAGAACGCCACACTGGGGTGGAGAACGCCACACTGGGGTGGAGAACGCCACACTGGGGTGGAGAACGCCACACTGGGGTGGAGAACGCCACACTGGGGTGGAGAACGCCACACTGGGGTGAAGAACGCCACACTGGGTGAAGAACGCCACACTGGGGTGGAGAACGCCACACTGGGGTGGAGAACGCCACACTGGGGTGGAGAACGCCACACGGGGTGGAGAACGCCACACTGGGTGGAGAACGCCACACTGGGGTGAAGAACGCCACACTGGGGTGGAGAACGCCACACTGGGGTGGAGAACGCCACACTGGGGTGAAGAACGCCACACTGGGGTGGAGAACGCCACACTGGGGTGGAGAACGCCACACTGGGGTGGAGAACGCCACACTGGGGTGGAGAACGCCACACTGGGGTGGAGAACGCCACACTGGGGTGGAGAACGCCACACTGGGGTGGAGAACGCCACACTGGGGTGGAGAACGCCACACTGGGGTGGAGAACGCCACACTGGGGTGGAGAACGCCACACTGGGGTGGAGAACGCCACACTGGGGTGGAGAACGCCACACTGGGGTGGAGAACGCCACACTGGGGTGGAGAAAGCCACACTGGGTGGAGAACGCCCACTGAGGGTGGAGAACGCCACACTGGGGTGGAGAACGCCACCTGGGGTGGAGAACGCCACACTGGGGGAGAACGGACACTGAGGTGAGAACGCCACACGGGGTGGAGAACGCAGGATTAATGAACCACACCAATGCAGAATCTTCAGGATTAACAACACTCAGGAGGCTCCCTCTCCTTGAAGGCGACAATTAACTTCCCTGGAAGCTCAGGAGATATTATCGTACAACAGGATCACGAGGTAGAACAACAGGATCACGAGGTAGAACAACAGGATCACGAGGTAGAACAACAGGATCATGAGGTAGAACAACAGGATCACGAGGTAGAACAACAGGATCACGAGGTAGAACAACAGGAGCACGAGGTAGAACAACAGGATCACGAGGTAGAACAACAGGATCACGAGGTAGAACAACAGGATCACGAGGTAGAACAACAGGATCACGAGGTAGAACAACAGGATCACGAGGTAGAACATCAGGATCACGAGGTAGAACAACAGGATCACGAGGTAGAACAACAGGATCACGAGGTAGAACAACAGGATCACGAGGTAGAACAACAGGATCACGAGGTAGAACAACAGAAGCACGAGGTAGAACAACAGGATCACGAGGTAGAACAACAGAAGCACGAGGTAGAACAACAGAAGCACGAGGTAGAACAACAGAAGCACGAGGTAGAACAACAGAAGCACGAGGTAGAACAACAGGATCACGAGGTAGAACAACAGGAGCACGAGGTAGAACAACAGGAGCACGAGGTAGAACAGGAGCACGAAGTAGAACAACAGGAGCACGTGGTAGAACAACAGGAGCACGAGGTAGAACAACAGGTGCACGAGGTAGAACAACAGGAGCACGAGGTAGAACAACAGGAGCACGAAGTAGAACAACAGGATCACGAAGTAGAACAACAGGAGCACGAGGTAGAACAACAGGAGCACGAAGTAGAACAACAGGATCATGAGGTAGAACAACAGGAGCACGAGGTAGAACAACAGGATCACGAGGTAGAACAACAGGAGCACGAAGTAGAACAACAGGAGCACGAGGTAGAACAACAGGAGCACGAGGTAGAACAACAGGAGCACGAGGTAGAACAGTTGAGAGAACCAAGGAGATGGAAAGTTCACTTTAAATACACAAATTGCTTATACAAAGTTATATATATATATATATATATATATATATATATATATATATATATATATATATATATATATATATATATATTATTTATGTAAATATCTTAAATGAATGAGCACAAAACAGAAGCAAGTCTTTAGTATTTAACATTAACATTATTTAAACATTAAATACTTAACTCTAGCGTGTCAAAACCGATACTCTACTAAATGCTACAATGTTTAATATTAATGTAACTCTCAGTATAATCACCAATAAACTTTATTCACAACTGCCTTCTCAGTCATGTAAATAAATACTGGGATAGTCAGTCTACAGAGTGTACACGTTACACTCCGATGTACACAACCGGATATATAAGAATGATGTTATCTTGATGTTATCTTGAGGTTATCTTGAGGTAATCGTGAGTTGATTTCGGGACTTTTTAGTGTCCCCGCGGCCCGGTCCTCGACCAGGCCTCTACCCCCAGGAAGCAGCCCGTGGTACCTGACTAACTTCCAGGTACCTATTTACTACTAGGTAACCGGGGCATCAGGGTGAAAGAAACTCTGCCCATTGTTTCTCGTCGGCGCCCGGGATCGAACCTGGGACCACAGGATCACGTGTCTAGCGTGCTGTCCGCTTGGCCGGCAGGTTATGTTTGACACAACATAAGAATAATTCTTAAGTCGTTGTCAGTGACCATCTCACACCGACAGTTACCCCATCAGACCAGGCTGTTGTATCCTCCACGTTCAGATTGGCTTTCGCAAAACATTACTAAGCTCACACGCAAGCTTTTTCTACTGCCCAGGCCTTGAGATCAACACTGAGGCACCAAAACGAGTCTAGTATAGCTGTTTAACACAGCTAATTATCACCTGACCTGTCTAGTCCAAGGCCTTAAGGAAGGAATGATATAAAGTATCTTTACTATGTACGCTTGTACAACCTAAGAAGTGTGTGAGAAATAATACCTTGTTAAACAATAGACTAATAAGTGTGCCTCGCTTCTCGGTGTATATACACTGAGAGTATATTATTATGTAGAGCATGGTAACGTCTAAAGTATACTTCTCAACAGACCCCAGGTCTCAACAGACCCCAGGTCTCAACAGACCCAAGGTCTCAACAGACCCCAGGTCTCAACAGACCCCAAGTCTCAACAGACCCCAGGTCTCAACAGATCCAGGTCTCAACAGACCCAGGTCTCAACAGACCCAGGTCTCAACAGACCCAGGTCTCAACAGACCCCAAGGTCTCAACAGACCCAAGGTCTCAACAGACCCCAGGTCTCAACAGACCCCAGGTCTCAACAGACCCCAAGTCTCAACAGACCCCAGGTCTCAACAGATCCAGGTCTCAACAGACCCAGGTCTCAACAGACCCCAGGTCTCAACAGACCCCAGGTCTCAACAGACCCAGGTCTCAACAGACCCAGGTCTCAACAGACCCAGGTCTCAACAGACCCAGGTCTCAACAGACCCAGGTCTCAACAGACCCCAGGTCTCAACAGACCCCAACAGACCCCAGGTCTCAACAGACCCCAAGTCTCAACAGACCCCAGGTCTCAACAGACCCCAGGTCTCAACAGACCCCAGGTCTCAACAGATCCAGGTCTTAACAGACCCAGGTCTCAACAGACCCAGGTCTCAACAGACCCAAGGTCTCAACAGACCCCAAGGTCTCAACAGACCCAAGGTCTCAACAGACCCAGGTCTCAACAGACCCCAGGTCTCAACAGACCCAGGTCTCAACAGACCCCAGGTCTCAACAGACCCAGGTCTCAACAGACCCCAAGGTCTCAACAGACCCCAAGGTCTCAACAGACCCCAGGTCTCAACAGACCCAGGTCTCAACAGACCCAGGTCTCAACAGACCCCAAGGTCTCAACAGACCCAAGGTCTCAACAGACCCAAGGTCTCAACAGACCCCAAGGTCTCAACAGACCCCAGGTCTCAACAGACCCCAGGTCTCAACAGACCCAGGTCTCAACAGACCCCAGGTCTCAACAGACCCAGGTCTCAACAGACCAATGTCTCAACAGACCCCAGGTCTCAACAGATCCAGGTCTCAACAGATCCAGGTCTCAACAGACCCAGGTCTCAACAGACCCAAGGTCTCAACAGACCCAAGGTCTCAACAGACCCCAAGGTCTCAACAGACCCAGGTCTCAACAGACCCCAAGTCTCAACAGACCCAGGTCTCAACAGACCCCAGGTCTCAACAGACCCAGGTCTCAACAGACCCCAAGGTCTCAACAGACCCCAAGGTCTCAACAGACCCAGGTCTCAACAGACCCAGGTCTCAACAGACCCAGGTCTCAACAGACCTCAAGGTCTCAACAGACCCAAGGTCTCATCAGACCCAGGTCTCAACAGACCCCAAGGTCTCAACAGACCCCAGGTCTCAACAGACCCAAGGTCTCAACAGACCCAGGTCTCAACAGACCCCAAGGTCTCAACAGACCCAGGTCTCAACAGACCCAGGTCTCAACAGACCCAGGTCTCAACAGACCCCAGGTCTCAACAGACCCAGGTCTCAACAGACCCCAGGTCTCAACAGACCCAGGTCTCAACAGACCCAGGTCTCAGCAGACCCAGGTCTCAACAGACCCAGGTCTCAACAGACCCAGGTCTCAACAGACCCAGGTCTCAACAGACCCAGGTCTCAGCAGACCCAGTACGCAGCAGACAAGACTGATATCTAAGCAGACAAGACTGATATCTAAAGCCCGAGCCTGAGCTAGGAGATGCTGTTGTGGAAGGTGAGCGAACAAGCACTGGAGGCAGGAAGAACTTGTGAAGGAATGGCCTAGACGCGCACAAGATTCTGAGACAAGACCGATACGGACAGACTACTCTGGGTGAGAGCATAAGACTAGAGCAGAGGAGGGGACCGTGGAAGCACAGACGTGACACATGGATGTAAGGAAGTAACATAGCACGAGTAGTGATCACCTGGAAGGTGCTTAAGGAGCACGAGAATATTGGTTATTTAAAAGCATTAAAAATGGATACTTCAGTCACAGGGAAATGGGTCGTGAGATATTACATTAAGAAGAAGAGCCACAGACGCTACTGTTCCTTACCAGCATGTATTCCTCTGTGTATTATTGGTAATAATACACAGAGTCCAGACCATAAGACCCCATCAAGAGAAACTATAATGGAGCATAATCAAAAGTATAGATTCTTATAGTAATTAAGATGGTAGACAGACACAAGATGTATATTACTTGTCAGTGTCTACGGGGGAATAAGGTATAGCACTTATGTCTCGTCTACGAGCACTACCGCACCTGTTGTGCTGTAGCTAAACCATTCTGACGCTCAAATTCATTGTTTTATCTGTATTTAAGGCAGCCCGTCCTCCAAAAATGGGGAGGTAAATGTAACGACACAAGTAAGTGGAATTATGTACTATTCCTAACAGTCAGAAATTGTACTTATTTTCACTTAGTATTAAACCGTACTGTCAAATATATTGTGAATATTTGAGTTCACCTGAAAAGCTGAATAAAAAAACACGACTAACCTAACCTTCATTGTTTTTGAAGCATTTTATTGTTTCTTAATTACAATTAGTACTTATCCTATAGCTATAATGATATTACAGTTTATAAAACTAATAAAAAAAACTAAAATATTACAATAAATTGTAACGTAATTCAGAATATTTTCAAATAAAGTAAAACTTGAGTATAGGGAATTGAACTTGAAAACTTCATCCTAAAATTCTGAGTGTCTTGACAGAAAATGAGCAGAATAAATGGGGAGGTAAATGTCCCTGCACAAGTGTAATTATGCACTATTCCTAACAGTCAGGAAATGAACTTATTACACTTAGTATTAAACCGTACTGTCAATTTTGAGGCTGTTGCTGCAAGTTATGGAGGAGGAGGCTTCCACAACTTCTGCTTCTAGTATATTCCAGGTTGACCACTTGAACGGCATTCGAGTATTTCCTTACGACTCATTTGTGTTCCCAGCTTCCATTCACGTCATGTTGTCCAATCTTCTCTCAATTTAAAGTGTCCATCCGTCTCCATCTTGACTATTGCCACAGTATCTTGTATGTCGGAGCTCTTGTTGATCTCTGTTGTGTCCTGCAGAGCTGTGAGCTCCAGCGCCCTCTCACACTCTCCTCATAGCTCAACCCTCGTAGCTCTGGCACTAATCCACTCACAAACCATTGCGTCACAAGGTGTGCAACAATAGGTGTAAGCTACAGGCGCAGATGAGTCACAATGACGCAACAACTTCAGTGATGCGAGTGATGATAAACAGGAATGAGTTAGATAAGTAATTAAGGCCACCACAATCCACACTTAAATAAACTGGGATGATAATACTAATAAGAGCGTCGGTATTAAGCACATTAGGGGACAAATAATGGCGCGGTCCAAGAGCTTAAGCACGACCACTCAAGTACATCTCGGTGAGTACTCACCCGCTGATATGGATGTTGTGGTGGCGTGACGCCCGGGGCGCCGGCCACCTCCTCAACACCTGCAACACACTGGCAACACAAGACAATAACAGTGTGCAACACTGCTGTTATACCCAGCAACACTCGACTACAAGCTAACAGCAACACCTGTTGGTTAATAACACCTGCAACACTTTCACGCTCCCGGCAACACCTGCAACACCTTCACGCTCCTGGCAACACCTGCAACACCTTCACGCTCCCGGCAACACCTGCAACACCTTCACGCTCCCGGCAACACCTGCAACACCTTCACGCTCCCGGCAACACCTGCAACACCTTCACGCTCCTGGCAACACCTGCAACACCTTCACGCTCATGGCAACACCTGCAACACCTTCACGCTCCTGGCAACACCTTCACGCTCCTGACAACACCTTCACGCTCCTGGCAACACCTTCACGCTCCTGGCAACACTCGCAACACAACATAGTGACACAGTACCGGATGAGGGGGAGCGGGGCGGCCCAACCGCCTCTGACAATTGGTCGTGAACGGTGGAGTGTGAGAGCCTTCAAGTGTGTGTTATCTCATGTAAGGCCGCCCGACACAATACATTTATATCTAATATGAAGTTAAAAGTGCATACTGTATTAGCCTCAGTTGCAGGGCCTGCTAAACCCTTGGTCTTTGTGTACATTGTAAAATACCTTCTGAGATCTATACGTCGCGATCATGTCTCCTCGGCCTAGTCTCATGTATTAAGATCTAGCTCCCTCAGTGGTCAAAACTATTGAACTAATCTTGTAACGTATCTCTGAACTTTCTCGAGTTTTTGGCTTTGGCTTCTTCCGATGGGGTGTCCTTGTTGGGCTCGCAGGTAGTGCACAACCACCTCTACGCCTCCTGACTCACATTCCAGAAAGCTATTTGTTTCCAGCCCAACACAAGCTGCTGAGAGGAGTCTGTTAACATGTGCCTCTGGAGAATAGCTTCGTATTTTCTCGAATCCAAAATTCTTTTCCGGTTTCGGAGCTGCCGTTCAGTTCAGTCACCCGGCGGCCGCCTCCGCCACTGGCACACACATTGCCTTGCATTTACTTGGGTTAAAGTCAAGTAGCCGCTTGGTAGACTATTCCTGCAGTTCGACCAGATGTGGGTTTGCTGTCATCGAATTGTATTTACAAAAATCTGCTTTTAGGACCAAGCTGTTAGCTCTTGCACCGTCTTATTCCCGCTATCATATGTACTATACTGGCGGGGGTACCCGGTAGTGCCCGGGTCTCTCTCCGTTTGTCTCTATGAGGAGCACGCCAGGGAGGCGAGGCGGGGAGGAGCACCACCAGGGAGGCGAGGCGGGGAGGAGCACCACCAGGGAGGCGAGGCGGGGAGGAGCACCACCAGGGAGGCGAGGCGGGGAGGAGCACCACCAGGGAGGCGAGGCGGGGAGGAGCACCACCAGAGAGGCGAGGCGGGGAGGAGCATCACCAGGGAGGCGAGGCGGGGAGGAGCACCACCAGGGAGGCGAGGCGGGGAGGAGCACCACCAGGGAGGCGAGGCGGGGAGGAGCACCACCAGAGAGGCGAGGCGGGGAGGAGCATCACCAGGGAGGCGAGGCGGGGAGGAGCACCACCAGGGAGGCGAGGCGGGGAGGAGCACCACCATCAACTTCTCCCGCTTCCAGAGACAATTTTCCGACCCACGTGTCCTGTATATCACCGTAGTGCTCTACAAGGTCACGTGCAGCAGAGCCTCGTGGGCGTGCAGCAGAGCCTCGTGGGTGTGCAGCAGTCACGTGGGCGTGCAGCGGAGATCATGGGCGTGCAGCAGACACGTGGGCGTGCAGCAGAGCCTCGTGGGCGTGCAGCGGAGATCATGGGCGTGCAGCAGACACGTGGGCGTGCAGCGGAGATCATGAGCGTGCTGCAGACACGTGGGCGTGCAGCGGAGATCATGGGCGTGCTGCAGACACGTGGGCGTGCAGCGGAGATCATGGGCGTGCTGCAGACACGTGGGCGTGCAGCGGAGATCATGGGCGTGCTGCAGACACGTGGGCGTGCAGCGGAGATCATGGGCGTGCAGCGGAGATCATGGGCGTGCAGCAGAGACGTGGGCGTGCAGCAGAGACTCGTGGGCGTGCTACAGGGCACGTGGGCGTGATTATAACCTATACAGGGTTTCTGAAAGCGAGTCATAAATGTTAGTGATTGGTTGATTGGTGCGTGACTAGATCAGTACGAGGCCCGCTGACCACACTACACCAGGCAGCTGCTCGGCGGTGAGCTGCCTGCTGACCACACTACACCAGGCAGCTGCTCGGCGGTGAGCTGCCTGCTGACCACACTACACCAGGCAGCTGCTCGGCGGTGAGCTGCCTGCTGACCACACTACACCAGGCAGCTGCTCGGCGGTGAGCTGCCTGCTGACCACACTACACCAGGCAGCTGCTAGGCGGTGAGCTGCCTGCTGACCACACTACACCAGGCAGCTGTTCGGCGGTGAGCTGCCTGCTGACCACACTACACCAGGCAGCTGCTCGGCGGTGAGCTGCCTGCTGACCACACTACCACACTACACCAGGCAGCTGCTCGGTGGTGAGCTGCCTGCTACCACACTACCACACAACACCCGGCAGCTGCTCGGCGGTGAGCTGCCTGCTGACCACACTACACCAGGCAGCTGCTCGGCGGTGAGCTGCCTGCTGACCACACTACCACACTACACCAGGCAGCTGCTCGGTGGTGAGCTGCCTGCTACCACACAACACCCGGCAGCTGCTCGGCGGTGAGCTGCCTGCTGACCACACTACCACACAACACCAGGCAGCTGCTCTGTGGTGAGCTGCCTGCTGACCACACTACCACACAACACCAGGCAGCTGCTCGGCGGTGAGCTGCCTGCTGACCACACCACCACACAACCACACTACCACACAAAATAGGTGATGAAGTACTTAATGAAACAGACAGAGAGAAAGATCTAGGAGTTGATATCACACCAAACCTGTCTCCTGAAGCCCACATAAAGAGAATAACGTCTGCGGCATATGCGAGGCTGGCTAACATCAGAACGGCGTTCAGGAACCTGTGTAAGGAATCCTTCAGAATCTTGTACACCACATATGTAAGACCAATCCTGGAGTATGCGGCCCCAGCATGGAGCCCGTACCTTGTCAAGCACAAGACGAAGCTGGAAAAAGTCCAAAGGTATGCTACTAGACTAGTCCCAGAACTAAGAGGCATGAGTTATGAGGAAAGGCTGCGGGAAGTGCACCTTACGACACTGGAAGACAGAAGAGTAAGGGGAGACATGATCACAACCTATAAAATCCTGAGGGGAATCGACCGGGTAAACAAGGATAAACTATTCAACACTGGTGGGACGCGAACAAGGGGACACAGGTGGAAACTGAGTACCCACATGAGCCACAGACGTAAGAAGGAACTTTTTCAGTGTCAAAGTAGTTAGTGGATGGAATGCATTAGGCAGTGATGTGGTGGAGGCTGACTCCATACACAGTTTTATATGTAGATATGATAGAGCCCAATAGGCTCAGGAATCTGTACACCAGTTGATTAACAGTTGAGAGGCGGGACCAAAGAGCCAAAGCTCAACCCCCGCAAGCACAACTAGGTGAGTACAATTAGGTGAGTACACAACCACACAAACAACACAACCACACAACTAAGGTCATTTGATCACTCACAGACGTATCACATGTGTAGATGTACTCACACTAGTACCAGAGGACACACACACACACCTGCCTCAGGTGGCCTGGGATCACTGTGTGAGTGCCTCCTACGCTTAAGAACATAAGAACAAAGGCAACTGCAGAAGGCCTATTGGCCCATACGAGGCAGCTCCTATCTATAACCACCCAATCCCACTCATATACATGTCCAACCCGCGCTTGAAACAATCGAGGGACCCCACCTCCACAATGTTACGCGGTAATTGGTTCCACAAATCAACAACCCTGTT
The DNA here is from genome assembly GCA_020271785.1 of Procambarus virginalis. Taxonomy (NCBI): domain Eukaryota; kingdom Metazoa; phylum Arthropoda; class Malacostraca; order Decapoda; family Cambaridae; genus Procambarus; species Procambarus virginalis. The sequence goes on along the minus strand of WNGS01168621.1, from coordinate 24,371 downwards.
ACAGAACCAGTATTTACCCAAAGTCTTTCCTAAATCTAAACTTAACCAATTTATATCCATTGTTTCGTGTTCTGTCTTGTGTTGATACTTTTAATACCCTATTAATATCCCCTTTGTTATGTCCATTCATCCACTTGTAAACCTCTATCATGTCACCCCTAACTCTTCGCCTTTCCAGTGAATGCAATGTAAGCTTTGTTAATCTTTCTTCATATGAAAGATTTCTAATTTGGCGAATTAACTTAGTCATCCTACGCTGGACACGTTCAAGTGAANCTCCCTCCCAGCCCTTGTTCCTCCCTCCCAGCCCTTGTTCCTCCCTCCCTCCCAGCCCTTGTTCCTCCCTCCCTCCCAGCCCTTGTTCCTCCCTCCCAGCCCTTGTTCCTCCCTCCCAGCCCTTGTTCCTCCCTCCCTCCCAGCCCTTGTTCCTCCCTCCCTCCCAGCCCTTGTTCCTCCCTCCCAGCCCTTGTTCCTCCCTCCCTCCCAGCCCTTGTTCCTCCCTCCCAGCCCTTGTTCCTCCCTCCCTCCCAGCCCTTGTTCCTCCCTCCCTCCCACCCTTGTTCCTTCCTCCCTCCCAGCCCTTGTTCCTCCCTCCCTCCCAGCCCTTGTTCCTCCCTCCCTCCCTCCCAGCCCTTGTTCCTCCCTCCCAGCCCTTGTTCCCCCCTCCCTCCCAGCCCTTGTTCCTCCCTCCCTCCCAGCCCTTGTTCCTCCCTCCCTCCCAGCCCTTGTTCCTCCCTCCCTCCCAGCCCTTGTTCCTCCCTCCCTCCCAGCCCTTGTTCCTCCCTCCCTCCCAGCCCTTGTTCCTCCCTCCCAGCCCTTGTTCCTCCCTCCCAGCCCTTGTTCCTCCCTCCCAGCCCTTGTTCCTCCCTCCCAGCCCTTGTTCCTCCCTCCCAGCCCTTGTTCCTCCCTCCCAGCCCTTGTCCCTCCCTCCCTCCCAGCCCTTGTCCCTCCCTCCCAGCCTGGTGACCCTCCCAGCCTGGTGACCCTCCCAGCCTGGTGACCCTCCCTCCCAGCCTGGTGACCCTCCCAGCCTGGTGACCCTCCCAGCCTGGTGACCCTCCCAGCGCTGCACGTCGTCACCCAAGTACTGAGGCCAGCGGCGGCTTGTCAGCCTGGCCAGGTGTTTATTACCACCCCATAAACACCAGGTCCCCCCCCCCCCAGGCCGCCAGGACCCGCTGTCGTAGCTCACCTGACCAGGGCTGAGGGAGACGCTGAAGGCAAGATAGGGAGGGGGAGAGGAGGGTTGAAGGGAGGGCAGGGAGGGGAAGGGGAAATAGATGAAGGGAGGGTGGGAAGGAGGGTTTAAGGGAGGGGGGATAATGTCAGCTCCACTCAGCAGCTTTGGATCCAAAGTATCCAAACTTTCCGCAGCTGTTCCATCACCCAGATGTCATAACTCTACCAGGATGTAACACACAAGATGCATTAACTGTTCAAAAGACAGCTCTGTCATTTATTAGGTAAACAAGTATAATGTTAACAAGTTATTATGCAGGCATCACCGTGACCGTTATCGTACAGGAATTGCTGGCAGTTGTCATTCTGGCATATCTGTGACAGTTATCATGCAGACGTCACTGGGACAGTTATCATGCAGGTGTCACCTGTAACAGCTATCATACTCGTGTCACTGTGACAAGTATCATTCAGGACAGGAGATAAGACCTATACAACAAGATAGCAAGTAGTTCTGAGGTTCGCTGTGTGAAAATGATATCACAACATTAATTATTGAGATGTATTATTCAGAAGCTTCCGCCACATATATAAAAATTACACATTGCAAATTGTGAAGAATTAAAATTTAATTATCAAATTAAAACACGATAAATGTAGCAAAGAAAACTATGCGAATGAGAAGTAAATCTCACGCAAGCAAACGTCTAGAGGAACAACAACAGTGAACGCTCTGTAAACAGTGCAGTTACGATCCAACTGTGAGCGTTCACTGTACATATTACAGCCAAGACCCGACTGTGAACGTTCACTTTACTCAATACAGTGACGCAAAGACAGTGAGCGCTCACTGTACTCAATACAGTGACACGCCGACTGCGAGCGTTCATTATTCGAAATTCAGCAACAACCCGATATTGAGAGTTTTTATACGTGCTACAGCAATAGACCGACAGTGAGCGTTCACTGTACACAGTACAGCGAGAGCCGAACAACGAGAACTTGCTGAACACAATACAGCACAATGAAATATTAATATGATACAAGACAACGCGTGCATAACACAACTTTTTTTATTATTATTATTATTGCATTAGGTACATGTGCATTAGTGCAGCTACCCTAGACTATATGAAGTGGAGTACAATGTGTCAAAAAAGCTAACTAGGTGATGCTAAGAAATCCCCATCACACAGGATGGTTAGTCATACAGAGGCATGTGATAAGCAGTCTGCACTGGCAGACTCCGGATGCATTTTGAGGATATCATCAACACAAGATTGAATAAGGCAGCAGTGGTAATACAAGTCCCCATCTCGCAGGATGGTTAGTCATACAGGGCCATATGTTTAGTAGCCTGCACTGGCAAATTTTGGGTACACTGTGAGAATATCTTCAAGAATACGAGAGTGAATAAAGTAATTGCAAAGCTCCAGGTACCTCATGCCAACTGGTCTGAAAGGTCTAATAACTGGGCATTCAGTGATGTAGTGCGGGAGATCGTGCCGTAGTTCCTGCTCACAGAGTTTGCAACTGGAGTGCCCAGGATTGGGAGATCCGTCACCTGCAGCCACCTGCCACAGGTAACGGTAACCCAACCTGATCCTGGCAACCACTGTGTCGCACAGTCTAGTGGACGTTTTGTGCTGCCCATAGATGTAGGTTTCAGATCTGAACAAATCATAGCATTTTATACTAGTGCTTTCAGGTCGTTGGGAGTCAGTAAGTTCTTTCCTATCAGATCTGAATGTTTGGACCAATACAGTTTTGACAGCAGAGATGAGGATACCTAGATCTAATTCAACTTCAAACTTGTTACACGCTAATTTGGCTGCAATGTCTGTCTCATTATGATGGGTTATATTAATGTGTGAAGGTATCCATACAAAGGAGATTCGAGACCCTTTACTCTGTGCATCAATTAGGTCATTTATAATGGGAGTATGAGGTTCTTGCTATCGATCTTCCAAGAGAAGTTTTCGATTGCTTGAAGAGCAGACTTTTAATCACAGAATATTATTCCTCCTCCAATGTTTTTTTTAATGTACTGGTAGCTAGTTGTAATGCTGCAAGTTCTGCTTGTGTGGAGGTCAGCCAGTTGTTTAACCCTGACACTGGCAATCTTTGTGCAAATATTATTTCTATAAAACCTACATGCTCTGCAGTCCGTCCAGTAGAAGATTGGACTGACACTTTTTTTTTATATCCGGTATGCATTAGCAGAGCCATGGGTAAACTCCTGCGGGATCTGCCACCACATTTCATTTACTTTTAACATTATAGCTGATTTTGTGTATGTAATAATGCAGTAGTCAAATATATCAACGAGAAAATCCATTGGAACACTGAGGTGAC
>WNGS01168619.1:124971-141954 GCA_020271785.1 Procambarus virginalis | reverse complement strand
CAGCTTGTAAGTGTCTTTGGTGGTGACCTTCTTTTGTGCTTCGAGGTCAAATATGTCGTCCAACAGGATCTCCAACTCCACTTTCCGGGCCAACGCACTTGGTCTGGACATAACGTGACAGTTTATACCCAGATTTAGGAGAGTGACTTGGTCCTCAGTGAGGTTGATACCTGCAAGGTTCAGGAAGCCGTCTCTTGGTCGTGGAATTGCCATGGGTCCTCCATATAGTGTTGTTAGCTTCTTGATAATCCTTGTTTCCGTGCTGAGGTGATGTCGGTCTGTGAGGATGTCAAGGTGTTGTTCGATGCGGGTGCGGAGACTTTCGTCGATGTTGCTGTTTCTCCATTCGTTTGTGGCCTGAAGTAGTTGCGTTTTATTGTCTTTGATATCATTTTCTGCCTTGTATATCTGATTACGAATCAGATCTTGGCGATATTTTATCGTGAAGGCTTGATTCCTTGCTGCTGGGTCGTGCGTTTTAATATTAGTATATTTTGGTAGCAGTCTTTCCTGTAGACATATGTTATTAAATATGACCGAAAAAGTAAGATTAATAATTCTAACACGAATTTTCTCAATTTTCCTTATGTTTGTTTTTACTGATGACGGTAAATGAAAAATCAATTCTCCAAAATTCATTCTTTATTTCTTAGTCTGACGCGACACTTGAACGCGTTTCGTAATAACTAATTACATTTTCAAAGACTTTTAGTTTTCTCACACAACTATAACCTTAAAGCACTAAACAGTTCTTTACTATGCTATGATTTAAACAGCTTTCATCTTTCATTTTATACCCGCGTTTTGGGTGAGGTGATATGTTACAACGGTTTTTAATGAGGTGAACAAAACTTTCAACAAAGGACAGAACACGAAAACAATGGATATTAACTGGATATTAACTGGGTAAATTGAAGGTATGAATGGAAGTAACTGCGGAAGGGCCTATTGGCCCATATTTCTTGATGCTTCTATATTGAAATATATATATATATATATATATATATATATTTCTTACATTCTTGTACAGCCACTAGCAAGCATAGCGCTTAGGGCAGGTCCTTAATCCCATTTGCCTCCGGAATACGACCAACTGAAATGTTTGACAGCCAGGTGCCCATTCACTGCTGGGTGACAGCCAGGTGCCCATTCACTGCTGGGTGACAGCCAGGTGCCCATTCACTGCTGGGTGACGGCCAGGTGCCCATTCACTGCTGGGTGACAGCCAGGTGCCCATTCACTGCTGGGTGACAGCCAGGTGCCCATTCACTGCTGGGTGACAGCCAGGTGCCCATTCACTGCTGGGTGACAGCCAGGTGCCCATTCACTGCTGGGTGACAGCCAGGTGCCCATTCACTGCTGGGTGACAGCCAGGTGCCCATTCACTGCTGGGTGACAGCCAGGTGCCCATTCACTGCTGGGTGACAGCCAGGTGCCCATTCACTGCTGGGTGACAGCCAGGTGCCCATTCACTGCTGGGTGAACACGGGCTACAGTTAAGGATGACCGCCCGGCCAGGATACGAATCCACGTCAAACCACTCGCGAAGCGCCGGGCGAGTGCTTTACCACTGCGCCACGAAGACTGTTTATTGAGGGACTTGTTGGATCCATGTTGGGTGTTGTGTGTGTACTCACCTAGTTGTGCTTGCGGGGGTTGAGCTCTGGCTCTTTGGTCCCGCCTCTCAACTGTAGACGGTTGTGTGTGTGTGTGTGTGTGTGTGTGTACTCACCTATATGTACTCACCTATATGTGTCTGCAGGATCGAGCATTGACTCTTGGATCCCGCCTTTCGAGCATCAGTTGTTTACAGCAATGACTCCTGTCCCATTTCCCTATCATACCTGGTTTTAAAATTAGTAATAGTATTTGCTTCCACAACCTGTTCCTTACGTGCATTCCATTTTCCCACTACTCTCACGCTAAAAGAAAACTTCCTAACATCTCTGTGACTCATCTGAGTTTCCAACTTCCATCCATGTCCCCTCGTTCTGTTACTATTCCGTGTGAACATTTCGTCTATGTCCACTTTGCCAATCCCTCTGAGTACTTTATACGTTCCTATCATGTCCCCCCTCTCCCTTCTTCTTTCTAGTGTCGTAAGGGACAGTTCCCTCAGGCGCTCCTCATACCCCATCCCTCGTAGCTCTGGGACGAGTCTCGTTGCAAACCTCTGAACCTTTCCAGTTTTTTTTATATGCCTCTTCAGATGGGGACTCCATGATGAGGCGGCATACTCTAAGACTGGCCTCACGTAGGCAGTGTAAAGCGCCCTAAATGCCTCCTTACTTAGGTTTCTGAATGATGTTCTAACTTTTGCCAGTGTAGAGTACGCTGCTGTCGTTATCCTATTTATATGTGCCTCAGGAGATAGATTAGGTGTTACGTCCACGGCCAGGTCTCTTTCGCGCGTCGTCACAGGTAGGCTGTTCCCCTTCATTGTGTACTGTCCCTTTGGTCTCCTATCTCCTAGTTCCATTTCCATAACTTTACATTTGCTCGTGTTAAATTCTAGTACCCATTTCTCTGACCATCTCTGCAACCTGTTCAGGTCCTCTTGGAGGATCCTGCAATCCTCGTCTGTCACAACTCTTCTCATTAACTTTGCGTCATCCGCAAACATCGACATGTAGGACTCCCTGTTAACACCTGTAAACATGTCGTTAACATATACAAGAAATAGAATTGGTCCCAGCACCGATCCTTGTGGTACTCCACTTGTTACTGTTCGCCAGTCCGACTTCCGACTTGTGTGTGTGTGTGTGTGTGTGTGTGTGTGTGTGTGTGTGTGTGTGTGTGTGTGTGTGTGTGTGTGTGTGTGTGTGTGCGCGCGGCCACAAACACACACCCAACCATTAAGACAGTGGTGGTAACCGTCCACTCATGAGCGGTTATCAGTCATAACACATTAAGTCACTAATCGTCTCCACCCTTTACCGGTGACACACTTAAATCTTTCTTTACTTTCTCGCCACAAAACTAATCAGCGAGTCAAATCAGCGCCATTAATCCGGCTGTTAGCGAGCCAATTTGACACAATGGGGCCGACTGATCAAGGATTCTCAGCGCGGCCCGTCTCAAGCAACGACCCTTGGTAACCTTGCTCAAATACGCTTGTCTGCAACACCTTTCAGTTGCATGGTTGAACGTGCACTGACTTGTACTTACTGTGCAACATTACGGGATTCTGTAGCCTTCTGCAACTTACCCACAGGACGGGCATGGTGCCCACACGCCCACAAGACGGGCATGGTGCTCACAGGACGGGTACGGTGCCCATAGGACGGGCATGGTGCCCTCAGGACGTGCATGGTGCCCACAGGACGGGTACGGTGCCCATAGGACGGGCATGGTGCCCACAGACGGGCATGGTGCCCACAGGACGGGCATGGTGCCCACAGGACGGGCATGGTGCCCTCAGGACGTGCATGGTGCCCACAGGACGGGTACGGTGCCCATAGGACGGGCATGGTGCCCACAGGACGGGTACGGTGCCCACAGGACGGGTACGGTGCCCATAGGACGGGCATGGTGCCCACAGGACGGGTACGGTGCCCATAGGACGGGCATGGTGCCCACAGGACGGGCATGGTGCCCACAGGACGGGTACGGTGCCCATAGGACGGGCATGGTGCCCACAGGACGGGCATGGTGCCCACAGGACGGGCATGGTGCCCACAGGACGGGCATGGTGCCCACAGGACGGGCATGCTGCCCACAGGACGGGCATGCTGCCCACAGGACGGGCATGCTGCCCACAGGACGGGCATGCTGCCCACAGGACGGGCATGCTGCCCACAGGACGGGCATGATGCCCACACTCCCACAGGACGGGCATGGTGCCCACACTCCCACAGGACGGGCATGGTGCCCACACTCCCACAGGACGGGCATGGTGCCCACAGGACGGGCATGGTGCCCACAAGACGGGCATGGTGCCCACAGGACGGGCATGGTACCCACAGGACGGGCGTGGTGCCCACAGGACGGGCATGGTGCCCACAGGACGGGCATGGTGCCCACAGGACGGGCATGGTGCCCACAGGACGGGCATGGTGCCCACAGGACGGGCATGGTGCCCACAGGACGGGCATGGTGCCCACACTCCCATAGGACAGGCATGGTGCCCACAGGACGGGCATGGTGCCCACAGGACGGGCATGGTGCCCACAGGACGGGCATGGTGCCCACACTCCCCAGGACGGGCATGGTGCCCACACTCCCCCAGGACGGGCATGGTGCCCACACTCCCACAGGACGGGCATGGTGCCCACACTCCCACAGGACGGGCATGGTGCCCACAGGACGGGCATGGTGCCCACAGGACGGGCATGGTGCCCACAGGACGGGCATGGTGCCCACAGGACGGGCATGGTGCCCACAGGACGGGCATGGTGCCTACAGGACGGGCATGGTGCCCACAGGACGGGCATGGTGCCCACAGGACGGGCATGGTGCCCACAGGACGGGCATGGTGCCCACAGGACGGGCATGGTGCCCACAGGACGGGCATGGTGCCCACAGGACGGGCATGGTGCCCACAGGACGGGCATGGTGCCCACAGGACGGGCATGGTGCCCACAGGACGGGCATGGTGCCCACAGGACGGGCATGGTGCCCACAGGACGGGCATGGTGCCCACAGGACGGGCATGGTGCCCACAGGACGGGCATGGTGCCCACAGGACGGGCATGGTGCCCACAGGACGGGCATGGTGCCCACAGGACGGGCGTGGTGCCCACAGGACGGGCATGGTGCCCACAGGACGGGCATGGTGCCCACAGGACGGGCATGGTGCCCACAGGACGGGCATGGTGCCCACAGGACGGGCATGGTGCCCACAGGACGGGCATGGTGCCCACAGACAGTAACCTGAGGCGCCAAGACAGGTCACCACCCCACACAACACAGCCCGCTGCTCCCACCATTAACATGACTCTCACCTCCGCTAAGTGACACACTGTAAGACACCCATATTATGGTGTCCTTAGTGTCCTTAGTCACGGCCACCACTTACCACCCACACCTTAGCCACTTACTACCAGTCTACCAGGCAGTGAACTACTACCAGTCTACCAGGCAGTGAACTACTACCAGTCTACCAGGCAGTGAACCACTTACTACCAGTCTACCAGGCAGTGAACCACTTACTACCAGTCTACCAGGCAGTGAACCACTACCAGTCTACCAGGCAGTGAACTACTACCAGTCTACCAGGCAGTGAACTACTACCAGTCTACCAGGCAGTGAACTACTACCAGTCTACCAGGCAGTGAACCACTACCAGTCTACCAGGCAGTGAACTACTACCAGTCTACCAGGCAGTGAACTACTACCAGTCTACCAGGCAGTGAACTACTACCAGTCTACCAGGCAGTGAACCACTTACTTCCAATCTACCAGGCAGTGAACCACTTACTAACAGTCTACCTTAATTGAGGATTGCAGGATTACTGTGAAGGATTAGAGCACATGATGGCAGGTGTGGGTGTGGGATGAGCACATATTGGCAGGTGTGGGATGAGCACATGATGGCAGGTGTGGGGGAGGTAAACCCTAAGCGGTATCTATAAGAGGGCAGCACACACCTGTGGCCAGAGCGGTGCCAGGTTTGGAGGACACTGTAGGCCCTCCACACTCTGGGCCACACTGTTCCCTCCACACTCTGGGCCACACTGTTCCCTCCACACTCTGGGCCACACTGTTCCCTCCACACTCTGGGCCACACTGTTCCCTCCACACTCTGGGCCACAGTGTTCCCTCCACACTGTGGGCCACAGTGTTCCCTCCACACTCTGGGCCACACTGTTCCCTCCACACTCTGGGCCACACTGTTCCCTCCACACTCTGGGCCACACTGTTCCCTCCACACTCTGGGCCACACTGTTCCCTCCACACTCTGGGCCACACTGTTCCCTCCACACTCTGGGCCACAGTGTTCCCTCCACACTCTGGGCCACACTGTTTCCTCCACACTCTGGGCCACACCGTTCCCTCCACACTCTGGGCCACACTGTTCCCTCCACACTCTGGGCCACAGTGTTCCCTCCACACTCTGGGCCACACTGTTCCCTCCACACTCTGGGCCACAGTGTTCCCTCCACACTCTGGGCCACACTGTTCCCTCCACACTCTGGGCCACACTGTTCCCTCCACACTCTGGGCCACACTGTTCCCTCCACACTCTGGGCCACACTGTTCCCTCCACACTCTGGGCCACACTGTTCCCTCCACACTCTGGGCCACACTGTTCCCTCCACACTCTGGGCCACACTGTTCCCTCCACACTCTGGGCCACACTGTTCCCTCCACACTCTGGGCCACAGTGTTCCCTCCACACTCTGGGCCACACTGTTCCCTCCACACTCTGGGCCACACTGTTCCCTCCACACTGTGGGCCACAGTGTTCCCTCCACACTCTGGGCCACACTGTTCCCTCCACACTCTGGGCCACACTGTTCCCTCCACACTGTGGGCCACAGTGTTCCCTCCACACTCTGGGCCACACTGTTCCCTCCACACTCTGGGCCACACTGTTCCCTCCACACTCTGGGCCACACTGTTCCCTCCACACTCTGGGCCACACTGTTCCCTCCACACTCTGGGCCACAGTGTTCCCTCCACACTCTGGGCCACACTGTTCCCTCCACACTCTGGGCCACACTGTTCCCTCCACACTCTGGGCCACAGTGTTCCCTCCACACTGTGGGCCACAGTGTTCCCTCCACACTCTGGGCCACACTGTTCCCTCCACACTCTGGGCCACACTGTTCCCTCCACACTCTGGGCCACACTGTTCCCTCCACACTCTGGGCCACAGTGTTCCCTTCACACTGTGGGCCACACTGTTCCCTTCACACTGTGGGCCACACTGTTCCCTCCACACTCTGGGCCACACTGTTCCCTCCACACTCTGGGCCACAGTGTTACAGATATGCGTCACTAATCTGACACAAGACAGACTCGGTCACATCCATGTTCATATATAATATAAAGTTAATGAGAACACTGAAGACATGAAGAAGACAGGATAGTCACTACACACTTCAGAGATGGTCTGATAATGACTACAGGACTGTGTCACCAAGCTGTGGGGTTAAGGAAGTAGGAGGCCAGGAGACCTCACCACCAGTGTGAGGTGAAGGGAAGTGTCACGGTATCGACACCGTCGCTGGAGTATGGAGTGACGATTTCGGCGCCATCTATGGACCTGCACTCCAACTCCCCGGAATTGGATGCTACGCAGACAATGCCATCTGTTGGTGGTGGTGGCGTGGTATTGGTGAAAGGCTCAGGTTTCCTGCCTCAGGTAGAGGAGGAGGTCGATGATGATGATCTCTGGTGGGTGACGTAATGAGATCAACGCCATCTAGGTTGTGGCTACAATGTACAATGTTAATTCCCCGGTGGAAGGGTGGTATCCTAGGGGTCACCCAGTATACTGTCTGTCTAGCTAATGACGTTTTATTTTCACCGAAGTGACATAAGGAGGCGATTGCGTCGAGGAGAGCAGTTCACTTTGGGCAGTCCAAGAACTCTTGACTTGGTCCTGTGAGAGGACAAAGTGGCCGCCGTCGGTTATAGCAGTGTGTTAACTGCTGGTTTATGCAGTGTTGTGTGGGTCGACGTACCCGGGATTGGCCAGGAAGAATTATGAGACGAGTGGTTCGTCTGTTGAGAAGTGTTGCTAGCGAGCTGTTAGACTTCTGCCAGGGTGTTAGCTACCCCTGTATGTGGTTGTTTGAGACCCCTGTCAGCGTGTTGCTGACACCGTCTGCCAGTGTGTATCTGGAGAGCGGAGGCGGGGTACTGGCACATCGTCAAGTTATAGTGTGTGGGGACTGGCCCATGTTGACGGTGAACTTGCCGTGATTGCCATTAGGAGTGGTCGACGGGTACCGGGAAAGTGGATTCACTGGGATTTGATGAACACTGCTGATGTGTTGTGTCCTGCGTGAAAGCGACACTTTGTAAATATGTGTAGTAATACTTTAATATAATATAATATAATATATATATATATATATATATATATATATATATATATATATATATATATATATATATATATATATATTTGTGAAGGTGTAATTGTGCACTGTTTATCCCCTTATACTCTGTGCACTACTACTGGCCACAGTCAGTGTCTTGACAACTTACCACCGACTTGTGGCTGGATATAGAAGGTTATAACAGCCAGGACCCGGTTACTGGCCCAAGTGACCATAACAGTCAACTTCCCGCCACCTGAAGGAGCCTCTCAGGCTGTGACTCTGAGCCTTCGCCACTTTTGCTCTGTGAGATATAATGAAGGTATGAGCGTCTGTAACAGAGTGTGGTAATGTGTGTGTGAGTGATTGGTGTACCACCAGAGCTACCAACACTCGGGAGTGGACATAACTCCGCCACAACACAGAGCCACATGAGCCAGATAACAACATCCGGCAGCATGTGGCACAATGGTAAATATAAGAACATGATTTAGAAACCTAAATCAAGATTCCTTTAAGACAATCTACACAACATTCGTTAGACCAGTACTGCAGTATGCAGCACCGGCATGGGATCCTCGCCATGTGAAGCATAAAACCAAAATTGAAAAAGTACAAAAGTTTGCAACAAGACTGGTGCCAGAGCTAAGAGGGTTAAGCTATGAGGACAGGCTAATGGAATTAAATCTCACAACCCTAGTTGATAAAAGGAACAGAGAGGATCACAACACACAACACAAGGCTGCAAGTGGAAGCTGGAAACGCAAATGAGCTGAAGGACTGTTAGGAAATACTCGTACCGTGTACAGGAGGTCAAGACGTGGATGTAATGACCTGTACAGACCATGGCTCTCACCCTCTCCCTTTTCTCCGCTTTCTCCCCTCTCCCTTTGATCATCTCTTTCTCCCCTCTCCCTTTGATCATCTCTTTCTCCCCTCTCCCTTTGTCGTCGTTCATCTCCTCCTCCCTTTGGTCACCTCTCCCATTTGTGACAGTCCGCCCTCACTGGTCATATCCCACTGAAGGAAGTACTGGAAGCCACCTCCAGCCACAACTTTAAGGACAGATTCCATAAAGAATTTGATCATCAGAGAAGATAGGGAATAACGTAACAGGTTTAATGAGACTTTGTACAGCGTGGCTAAAGACTCAACCACATGAGGAGGTGGATGAGTCTTTAGTTTACCGTCAGAGCTGGACAGCTGCTTGTCATACCGGCCTGCCACTTTCTCCTCACCTTACCTTCACCACTTTCTCACCAGGACTCACTTTACCTGTTTAATAATAATAATAATAACAATAATAAACATACGAGCGGACCTGACTCCAAGTGAGAGAGAGTGGGAATGAGTGTATTAGGGCGCCACAAGTGAGGTGTCCAGGTGAGGGAAGATGAGAGAGGTATGAGGAAGACTCACCGCTCTTCAGATAGGTCACACCACCGCAGTTAAGTCCACTACGGGCTCACCATAGCCCGTGCTACTTGGAACTTTTGTTCCAGGTAGCTAATCTTAAGCAACCACCGCAGCTGTAAGTGCGCCGCTCACGCCTCCTTTGTTACATTGCATCATAACATTTCAACTAAACAATCAAAGGAAATCAACATTTTTGGATTTAAAGCAGATCACTTTACAATCAGTTGAGGGAACCTCTCTGGTCCCTCCCTGTACAGTTACCACACTCACATTTGACCAGTCAGCAACAACAATGGTAAAAATACAAATATTTAGTTATTTTTATATATTTTGTGTTTAACTTTCTACAGTATTCACTGACCCTCATTCACTCCACACTTGTTAACGTCTCTAAACAATTATTTACTTTTAATTCATATTGGTGTAATTAGCGAGGCTTTGATATATTACCCTGTAGGTGGGGGTGGGGGAACCTGGCCCCCCCACAGCAGTAGTGTGGGCCCAGGGGAGGCCACCTGGCCCCCTCAGCAGTAGTGTGGGCCAGGGGAGGCTCACCTGGCCACCACAGCAGTAGTATGGGCCCAGGGGAGGCCACCTGGCCCCCACAGCAGTAGTGTGGGCCCAGGGGAGGCCACCTGGCCACCACAGCAGTAGTGTGGGCCCAGGGAGGCCACCTGGCCCCCACAGCAGTAGTGTGGGCCCAGGGGAGGCCACCTGGCCACCACAGCAGTAGTGTGGGCCCAGGGGAGGCCACCTGGCCCCCACAGCAGTAGTGTGGGCCCAGGGGAGGCCACCTGGCCACCACAGCAGTAGTGTGGGCCCAGGGGAGGCCACCTGGCCCCCACAGCAGTAGTGTGGGCCCAGGGGAGGCCACCTGGCCCCCACAGCAGTAGTGTGGGCCCAGGGGAGGCCACCTGGCCACCACAGCAGTAGTGTGGGCCCAGGGGAGGCCACCTGGCCACCACAGCAGTAGTGTGGGCCCAGGGGAGGCCACCTGGCCACCACAGCAGTAGTGTGGGCCCAGGGGAGGCCACCTGGCCCCACAGCAGTAGTGTGGGCCCAGGGGAGGCCCACCTGGCCACCACAGCAGTAGTGTGGGCCCAGGGGAGGCCCACCTGGCCACCACAGCAGTAGTGTGGGCCCAGGGGAGGCCCCCTGGCCCCCACAGCAGTAGTGTGGGCCCAGGGGGGGCCCACCTGGCCACCACAGCAGTAGTGTGGGCCCAGGGGAGGCCCACCTGGCCACCACAGCAGTAGTGTGGGCCCAGGGGAGGCCACCTGGCCACCACAGCAGTAGTGTGGGCCCAGGGGAGGCCACCTGGCCACCACAGCAGTAGTGTGGGCCCAGGGGAGGCCACCTGGCCCCACAGCAGTAGTGTGGGCCCAGAGGAGGCCCACCTGGCCACCACAGCAGTAGTGTGGGCCCAGGGGAGGCCCACCTGGCCACCACAGCAGTAGTGTGGGCCCAGGGAGGCCCACCTGGCCCCACAGCAGTAGTGTGGGCCCAGGGGAGGCCCACCTGGCCACCACAGCAGTAGTGTGGGCCTAGGGGAGGCCCACCTGGCCACCTCAGCAGTAGTGTGGGCCCAGGGAGGGCCACCTGGCCCCCACAGCAGTAGTGTGGACCCTGGTAGAGAGGCCACAGACACTAACACAGGTGTCCACTCCAGCAGTGGTCGAGGGCGAGGTATATATTATAATGACGGTAATCAGACAAAATTGCAAAACAATTGTGACTTTTACGGTGTGAGAGTCACTGGTGCACCCCCGCTATTATGGCGCTGCTCTCACTCTCACACTCTCACTCTCCGGTGTGAGAGTCACTGGTGCACCCCCGCTATTATGGCGCTGCTCTCACTCTCACTCTCACTCTCTCACTCTCTCACTCTCCGGTGTGAGAGTCACTGGTGCACCCCCGCTATTATGGCGCTGCTCTCACTCTCACACTCTCACTCTCTCACTCTCACTCTCCGGTGTGAGAGTCACTGGTGCACCCCCGCTATTATGGCGCTGCTCTCACTCTCACTCTCACTCTCTCACTCTCTCACTCTCCGGTGTGAGAGTCACTGGTGCACCCCCGCTATTATGGCGCTGCTCTCACTCTCACACACTCTCACTCTCACTCTCACTCTCCGGTGTGAGAGTCACTGGTGCACCCCCGCTATTATGGCGCTGCTCTCACTCTCACACACTCTCACTCTCACTCTCACTCTCCGGTGTGAGAGTCACTGGTGCACCCCCGCTATTATGGCGCTGCTCTCACTCTCACACTCTCACTCTCACTCTCACTCTCTCACACTCACTCTCACTCTCACTCATACCTCCAGTCAACACCTTCAGTCAACCCATTTTGTAATATTTCAAGCACAGTGAAGAGAGAAGAGAGAGGGAGAGAGAGAGAGAGAGAGAGAGAGAGAGAGAGAGAGAGAGAGAGAGAGACCGGGGAGGGGCAAGCACACAGAGATAAAGCAAGGGGCCAAGATCAATAGTCTCGACCAACGACCCGAGCGTTAATTATGGCAAGGCTCAGTAATCACTGTCATTGGTCCTGGAAGCCTCGGTCATGGAATGGTATTGTTAACCACTTGAGAACCTGTTACATTAATACTCGGGAGCTGCGGAGACCAACCTGGGGGTGGGAGCTCTCTGGAGCACCACAGTATATGGTTATCTTGAGATTCTTGACGTTATCTTCACATGATTTCGGGGCTTTAGTGTCTCCGCGGCCCGGCCCTCGACCAGGCCTCCTCGTTGCTGGACTGGTCAACCAGGCTGTTGGACGCTGCTGCTTGCAGCCTGACGTATGAATCACAGCCTGGTTAATCAGGTATCCTTTGGAGGTGCTTATCCAGTTCTCTCTTGAACACTGTGAGGGGTCGGCCAGTTATGCCCCTTATGTGTAGCGGAAGCGTGTTGAACAGTCTCGGGCCTCTGATGTTGATAGAGTTCTCTCTCAGAGTACCTATTGCACCTCTGCTCTTCAACGGGGGTATTCTGCACATCCTGCCATGTCTTCTGGTCTCATGTGGTGTTATTTCTGTGTGCAGGTTTGGGACCAGCCTCTCTAATATTTACCACTTGTAAATTATTATGTATCTCTCCCGCCTGCGCTCAAGGGAATACAGATTTAGGTTCTTTAGTCAGTCCAAGTAATTTAGATGTTTTACCGAGTGGATTCTAGCAGTAAAGGATCTCTGCACGCTCTCCAGGTCAGCAATTTCTCCAGCTTTGAAAGGGCTGTCATTGTGCAGCAGTACTCCACTCTAGAGAGCACAAGCGTCTTGAAGAGTATCATCATCGGTATAGCATCTCTAGTGCGAAAAGTTCTTGTTATCGAACCCGTCATTTTTCTTGCAGTTGTGACAGCTACTTTATTGTGTTCTTTAAAGGTAAGGTCTTCCGACATGAGTACACCCAGATCTTTTACATTGCTTTTTCGTTCAATGTAATGATTTGACTGAGTTTTGTACGCGGTTTCTGTTTTTATATTTTCATTTTTTTCCTTAGCGCATGAGCTGGAACTTCTTTTCATTAAATACATATTATTTACTGTAGCCCATTGCAAGACCTGATTTACATCTGATTGGAGGTTTGCTGTGTCCTCTATGTTGTCTACCCTCATAAAAATCCTAGTGTCATCTGCAAAGGATGATACAGTGCTATAGGTTGTGCTCTTGTCTATGTCCGATATGAGGATGAGAAAAAGTACTGGAGCAAGCACAGTACCCTGGGGGACTGAGCTCTTCACGGTTGATGGTCCGGATTTTATTTTGTTGACAATTACACATTGGGTTGTGTACTCATATAATACAACTTTACCGTAGTACATCTACTCAAATATATGTCAAGTATTATAAGAGTCTATATGGAAGAGAACAAGTTTTAAAGGCTGTATTAATACATAGGCAGAATTTATCCAAAATATCCCAGGTTGAGATTGGTAGACTTCTCTCTGGTACTACACCAGCTGAGTTACCAGCTGGTGGGGTCACGCCTAGTTGTAAATATTAGATGGGATACCCCGCGGTGCCCGGGGCTATCCAAAATTCCAAGATATTTATGAGAAATAACGATATTAATGGGAACACATTCGGCGCCCCGACGGAATTCAGCACCTGAGTCTACTGGGCTCTATCATATCTACACTTGAAACTGTGCATGGAGTCAGCCTCCACCACATCACTGCCTAATGCATTCCATTTACTAACTACTCTGACACTGAAAAAGTTCTTTCTAACGTCTCTGTGGCTCATGTGGGTACTCAGTTTACACCTGTGTCCCCTTGTGCAAATACCATCCGTGATAATTATACATCCTGGTTTACCCTGTCAATTCCCCTGAAAATTTTGCATGTGGTGACCATGTCTCCCCGAACTCTTCTGTCTTCTAGCGACGTGAGGTGCAGTTCACGCAGCCTTTCCTCGTAACTCATGCCTCTTAGTTCTGGGACTACCCTAGTGGCATATCTTTGAGCCTTCTCCAGCTTCGTCTTGTGCTTATCAAGGTACGGGCTCCATGCTGGGGCCGCATACTCCAGGATTGGACTGACATATGTGGTATACAAGTTTCTTAAGGATTCCCTACACAGGTATCTGAACGGAGTTCAGATGTTAGCCAGCCATGCATATGCCGCTGTCGATATTATTTTAATGTGGGCTTCAGGAGACAGGTTTGATGTGATATCAACTCCTAGATCTTTCTCTCTGTCCGTTTCATGAAGAACTTCATCTCCCATTCGTTACCCTGTGTCTGGCCTTGTTACGATATACCTATCGTGTTATTTCGTCGCATAAAGGCACGGCGATTTAATAGTAATACATTCATTATTACAGGAAGAACAAGGTTAACGACCATGCCGGTCGTTAACGGTCAGCACGATGTGCCTCGTCCGGTGGCGGGAATTTTAGCCAATCAGAAGCACCGGGCGAGGTAATGAGGGCTCATCGGAGCAGGTGGAGAGACAGACATCTACTCCCCTCCAGTCAGACAACATGCTGTCGTCGCTTTTGGATGCGTGACCAACTGACCCATCTGTTAGTGCGCTCCACCGTCACGAAGGAAGAGGACCGACCCATCGTTAGTGCGCTCCACCGTCACGAAGGAAGAGGACCGACCCATCGTTAGTGTGCTCCACCGTCACGAAGGAAGAGGACCTCGTTGCGTGGTCCTAGTATCTCTCTCTCAATATATATATATATAACCGTACTTATGTACACTGCCTCCATATATATAGACATGTTATATAGTGTATATAATGTACACTCTTGTGTTTGCGATATAGCTGAATATATCCATGATGAAGCTTTTAGATAAACTTATTTATTGTCCTTTGTCAGACCTCAGCACAAAGTGTGTCGCACCTGACAATAGGTCCGGCTGAGGCTGACACCTGATAAAGTCAATATACCCCGTTATATTACTAAGGAAAACACTCGGAACAAACTTATTTTAAATGTGTTGGGTGGTCGACAGTTCGATCCCAACACATATGGGGGCCTGTCCGGGAGTGTTTTGAGCAAGACACACTGTGTACACTTGTAGCACCCATTGCTAGTTGTCTAGATATCCAGCCAGTTAAAGTTTTCGTCATGGATCGTGTCCAAGAATTTATAACAAAAGAGGACCCATTGATTTTGGAGAGCTGTACGAAAGAACAGCTGAAGCAAATCGCCGAACACTATGAGATAGAACTAGTGTCGACTAAAGTGGTCTATATGAGACAAGAACTTGGAAATAAAGTAAGGTCTCGACGCGAAGACGTAGGAGCGGTAGGATTAGATGTGCGTGCAAAGGAAAGTGGGGATCCAGATAATGAAGTATCTTCTAATACGTCTCATAGGAGTGGAAGTTTAGAATATGAATTGGAACGTTTGAAACTGGAAGCTCAAATTAAGAGGGAAGAGAGACAGTTTGAATTGGAGAAACTGAGATTGGAGCAAGAAAAATGCGATTTGAGAGTGAACAAGAAAAATTGCGACTTGAGAGCGAGCAAAAAACGCGTGTAGAATTAGAAAAGGAAAAAACGAAGCAAATGGAAATCGAAGCAAATAAATTTGTGGCTGCTCAGAGGCGAGGGCGAGAGGGACCCTCGGAGAGCATACCTATGCCTGCAGCCTATGATCACAAGGCACGTGAAAAGGAGGTTCCACAATTTTGTCCAGAAGAGTCGGAGTCTTTTTTTGAGCATTTTGAAAAAGTTGCTACACTAAAGCAGTGGCCAGAGGAGGATTGGGCCCAATTGGTGCAAATAAGATTGACTGGGGCGGCGAGAGAGGCCTATACACAGCTCTCTCTAGAAGATTGTAAAAATTACTGGACGGTGAAAAACAGCGTATTAAGATCATTTCTACTGACACCTGAAGCTTACCGGAAGCGGTTCAGAGAAATGGTAAAAACACAGAGGAGCACATATGCTGAAACAGCCAGAGATTTGGAACGTAGATTCCAAAGATGGATGGGTTCCGAAAAGGTAGAATCTTTCGAAGACTTGAAACAATTGATGTTAATGGAAAAATTCTTGGAGATGGTGACTCCAGACACCAGGTTTAAGGTTCAAGAAGCAGGAATAAAAACACTCTTAGAAGCAGCGGACAAAGCAGATGTAATTACGGAAGCTTACAGAAGTCTCCAAGAACATAAAGAAAAAGGTCACACAAAGTTGCAGGGTAGTAAAAGACAGTATACGTGGAACAGTGGAGATGGTCGTGGATATACTGGCAAATCGATAGCCAGACAAAGTCAGGGGTATGTGGAATTTTCTCCGTCGGGAGGTGACGCATTCGAGGGTCAAGGAGGAAGTACAACATCATCTAGAAATCGAGGTACAGGACAATGGAGACGTGGCGATTCCTATTATAACGGACAACGTGGTTCGAGAGGACGAGGTTTCCCGTCTCAGGTAATATGCTACACATGCAACAAGCCTGGACACTTAAGTAGAGAGTGTAGGCAAGGCAGGAGAGTGGTGTCCCTCACAGTAAGTAAATACAGTCGTCCTTATAAAAGTTTACAGGAGGAATTGCCCCAGGTGATGACGTTCGTTACGAAAGGATATAACCCTTTCATTAGCAAAGGTATGGTGAGTATTGGGGGTCAGCCTGACCAACCAGTCAAAATATTACGTGACACAGGAGCGAATCAGAGCTTAATACTGAAAAGCTGATTCCTGAGTACACATCTTGTATAAACGGACAAATAATTAAGGTACGGGTATAAATTCAGAGATGGACATACCTGTGTGTACAGTAAAGCTAACCTCTGATTACTTTACAGATGAAGTGATGTTAGGAGTGTGCTCGGACATACCCATTCCTGGAGTACATGTCATCTTGGGTAACGATTTGTGTGGTTCAAGTGTATTGCCAGAGGTATGTGCAGTGATACACCAACCGGACATCAAACAATTTGGAAGATGAGAAGTGTGATAACATAACACTCGCCAGTATTCTGGATGATCCCTCGGAAGATGATCAAATGGAAGTATATCCGGCCTGGGTCGTAACCCGAGCGCAGAGTGCTCGACTAAGAGATGTGCCAGAGAGATGGACGTATCTTCTGCAGAGGAGGAAGAGGTGGGA
>WNGS01168619.1:76493-123971 GCA_020271785.1 Procambarus virginalis | reverse complement strand
ACGCTGCTCTCCCCCACGCCTCTACAACCTCTCCTGCTCTGTTGTTAGTGGTTGGTTAGTTAATGCCCCTGGCGACGCTGCTCTCCCCCACGCCTCTACAACCTCTCCTGCTCTGTTTAGTGGTTAGTGGCAAGAATGAGATCGTTGACCAGACCACACACTAGAAAGTGAAGGGACGATGACGTTTTGGTCCGTCCTGGACCATTCTCAAGTTGACTTTGACAATCATTCTCACAATCGACTTGAGAATGGTCCAGGACGGACCCGAAACGTCGTCGTCCCTTCACCTTCTAGTGTGTGGTCTGGTCAACATACTTCAGCCCCGTTATTGTGACTCATCATCTGCAAGAGAATGACATCATTTCCATATTCAAAAACGTTAAACATTTATGACAATGAGTTGGAAACAACTGATAATTACTACAGTTTTCTTCACGTGGTCAAGTGGGGTGTTTTGGTAGATCTTGGCCGACTCTGTTGACCTCTTGACAGCCTCAACTCTCCTAGACCTGCCTCTCTTGCCTGCATGTGTGCTTCTTGCCTGCATGTTTGGCTTATTATGAATGATGGCCTTCTTCAACCTTTAGTTGGTGTCATGGGTGGTGACCTTCCTCAGCCTGTAGTTGGTGTCATGGGTGATGGTGACCTTCCTCAGCCTGTAGTTGGTGTCATGGGTGGTGACCTTCTTCAACCTTTAGTTGGTGCCATGGGTGGTGACCTTCCTTATCCTGTAGTTGGTGCCATGGGTGGTGACCTTCCTCAGCCTGTAGTTGGTGTCATGGGTGGTGACCTTCTTCAACCTTTAGTTGGGCCATGGGTGGTGACCTTCCTCAGCCTGTAGTTGGTGTCATGGGTGGTGACCTTCCTTATCCTGTAGTTGGTGTCATGGGTGGTGACCTTCCTTATCCTGTAGTTGGTGTCATGGGTGGTGACCTTCCTTATCCTGGAGTGGTGTCATGGGTGGGGCCTTCCTCAGCCTGTAGTTGGTGTCATGGGTAGTGACCTTCCTTATCCTGTAGTTGGTGTCATGGGTGGTGGCCTTCCTCAGCCTGTAGTTGGTGTCATGGGTGGTGACCTTCCTCAGCCTGTAGTTGGTGTCATGGGTGGTGACCTTCCTCAGCCTGTAGTTGGTGTCATGGGTGGTGACCTTCCTCAGCCTGTAGTTGGTGTCATGGGTGGTGACCTTCCTTATCCTGTAGTTGGTGTCATGGGTGGCGACCTTCCGTATAGCATTATCTTGGACAGGAATCTTGTTATGCTAATTTAGAGCCAAGAGCGAGGCCGTCGCGCGGTCACCCAGCCTGTTACTAGCCACACCCAACCATGCTTAACTAGCCAACTGCGATACAACACCTAAATTTTTGGGATCGTCTCAAAGCTCTCCCAAATGTACTCACTAGAAAGGAGACGAGAGAGATACCAATAATATACACCTGGAAAATACTGGAGGACCAGGTCCCAAATCTACACAGTAAAATAACAACGTACTGGAGTGAACGGTATGGAAGAAAATGCAGAATAGAACCAGTGAAGAGCAGAGGTGCCATAGGCACAATCAGAGAACACTGTATAAACATCAGAGGTCCACGGTTCTTCAACGTCCTCCCAGCGAGCATAAGAAATATTGCCGGAACAACGTGGACATCTTCAAGAGGAAACTAGATGTTTCCTCCAAGGAAGTGCCGGACCAACCGGGCTGTGTTGGGTATGTGGGCCTGCGGGCCGCTCGAGCAACAGCCTGGTGGACCAAACTCTCAAAGTCAAGCCTGGCCTCGGGCCGGGCTTCGGGAGTAGAACAACTCCCAGCAGGAATCTATCTCTCTCTCTCTCTCTCTCTCTTCTCTCTCTATCTCTCTCTCTCTCTCTCTCTCTCTTAACAAGACAACAAGGTGTGTAAAGTGCCACACGAGGAGAGCCACTGGACCAGTTCTGGGAGGTAACGACGTGGTTGAGGCGTCGCTGGTAATTATCCCAGGTAATTATGAGTAGTGTCAGGTGGTGCACTAAGCCAAGCCAGGAGTCCTGCAGGTGGTGCACTAAGCCAAGCCAGGAGTCCTACAGGTGGTGCACTAAGCCAAGCCAGGAGTCCTACAGGTGGTGCACTAAGCCAAGCCAGGAGTCCTACAGGTGGTGCACTAAGCCAAGCCAGGAGTCCTACAGGTGGTGCACTAAGCCAAGCCAGGAGTCCTGCAGGTGGTGCACTAAGCCAAGCCAGGAGTCCTACAGGTGGTGCACTAAGCCAAGCCAGGAGTCCTACAGGTGGTGCACTAAGCCAAGCCAGGAGTCCTACAGGTGGTGCACTAAGCCAAGCCAGGAGTCCTACAGGTGGTGCACTAAGCCAAGCCAGGAGTCCTGCAGGTGGTGCACTAAGCCAAGCCAGGAGTCCTACAGGTGGTGCACTAAGCCAAGCCAGGAGTCCTACAGGTGGTGCACTAAGCCAAGCCAGGAGTCCTACAGGTGGTGCACTAAGCCAAGCCAGGAGTCCTACAGGTGGTGCACTAAGCCAAGCCAGGAGTCCTGCAGGTGGTGCACTAAGCCAAGCCAGGAGTCCTACAGGTGGTGCACTAAGCCAAGCCAGGAGTCCTACAGGTGGTGCACTAAGCCAAGCCAGGAGTCCTACAGGTGGTGCACTAAGCCAAGCCAGGAGTCCTACAGGTGGTGCACTAAGCCAAGCCAGGAGTCCTGCAGGTGGTGCACTAAGCCAAGCCAGGAGTCCTACAGGTGGTGCACTAAGCCAAGCCTGGAGTCCTACAGGTGGTGCACTAAGCCAAGCCAGGAGTCCTGCAGGTGGTGCACTAAGCCAAGCCAGGAGTCCTACAGGTGGTGCACTAAGCCAAGCCTGGAGTCCTACAGGTGGTGCACTAAGCCAAGCCAGGAGTCCTGCAGGTGGTGCACTAAGCCAAGCCAGGAGTCCTGCAGGTGGTGCACTAAGCCAAGCCAGGAGTCCTGCAGGTGGTGCACTAAGCCAAGCCAGGAGTCCTGCAGGTGGTTCTCCGTCTGTTCATCTCTGGAGCGGCTTAGATACAGCCAGACTTCTTATTAAACTATCCCCAAGCAGTAATTAACAAGTAATATAAATTATTACGTTACCAAAACATAATATTAACCAAACTAATGATCTCTAATGTAAGTTTGGCTTAACCATTTGGTAATGTCATGTAATCAAGGAGATTTCTGCCATTAACCTCATCGCTATTTATAAACAAGACTATTTTATGCACTTAATAGCTGTGTAAAAAAACAGAATTTATGTTGATATTGGATACCTGAGGCGTGGTTGGTCAGGCTGTTGTGTTCAGCCGGCTGCAGGCTCTTATTACAGGCTAACTGAACCCTTATTTTGGTGTGTATATATATATCACCAGCTGAGTGGTGAGCACGATGCCTGGGCGTTATATAGACGTGACCTGCACGTTATATAGACGTGACCTGCACGTTATATTGACGTGACCTGCACGTTATATAGACGTGACCTGCACGTTATATAGACGTGACCTGCACGTTATATAAACGTGACCTGCACGTTATATAAACGTGACCTGCACGTTATATAGACGTGACCTGCACGTTATATAGACGTGACCTGCACGTTATATAAACGTGACCTGCACGTTATATAGACGTGACCTGCACGTTATATAGACGTGACCTGCACGTTATATAAACGTGACCTGCACGTTATATAAACGTGACCTACACGTTATATAGACGTGACCTGCACGTTATATAGACGTGACCTGCACGTTATATAAACGTGACCTGCACGTCATATAAACGTGACCTGCACGTCATATAAACGTGACCTGCACGTTATATAGACGTGACCTGCACGTTATATAAACGTGACCTGCACGTTATATAAACGTGACCTGCACGTTATATAGACGTGACCTGCACGTTATATAGACGTGACCTGCACGTTATATAAACGTGACCTGCACGTCATATAAACGTGACCTGCACGTTATATAGACGTGACCTGCACGTTATATAGACGTGACCTGCACGTTATATAAACGTGACCTGCACGTCATATAGACGTGACCTGCACGTTATATAGACGTGACCTGCACGTTATATAAACGTGACCTGCACGTTATATAAACGTGACCTGAACGTCATATAAACGTGACCTGCACGCCTGCTTCACAACACTCAGCCTACCCGACCTGCAGCAGGGTCCCTGGCCAGACCTCCTGGATGCTGGTGTGGTCAACCAGGCTGTTAGATACAGCTGTTTGCTGTCTGCTGAGTGAAGATCATCCTGGTTGAAGAGGTGTTCATTGGAGGCGTTTGCCAGATTTTCACTTGTACAGAGTGAGAGGTGGGCGGCCAGTACGGTGTGTCGGGAGAGTGGTGAGAGGCGTAGGTGTTGCTGCTTGTGGCTCAGGCCTCCTTATGGGCCCTCTCCTGGTGTACAGCTGGGGCAGTCTGCACTTCCTGCCGTGCCTCCTGCTCGTGTAAGGCGTTGTTTCCTTGAGCTTGGGTACCAGGTTCTCCTATTATCTTTCAAGTGGAAATTCTTGCGTGTCATTTTGTTCCTGAGCTACAGATTTGGGAGACTTTAAGCGGTGCCAATAATGTAGATGTTGTAACAAACTAGTTGTTGTAGGAATGATCCAGAATGTTCTATGACCCACGTGTAGGGACCTGGGAGCATCCCCTGGGTGATTGGCGGTTAAAATAACTGGCGCCTTTGTTCACAGTTTCGTATAATGAATTATTCCACATTATTCAGTAATTTAGAGAAATTAGTCTTCATTCAAACTTTATAGTATTACTGCTTATAGTATCTAGAATCTGGATGCCTACTACTAGTATCGAGAGGATCCTAATTGTCAGGATAATGAGTTAAGTCACCATCAGTGACGTCACTAGCGGGACAAGTCTCAGCCGCGCAATCATTTGGCCGACCTGAGGTCACTAGGGTCACCAAAGCTCCATATTTTTGGTATTTTCTCAAAGGTCAAATAGCCATTTGGTAATCGGAAATAGCTGGCATGGTGTGATAGCACACAAAATGAAGTCAATGGGAATAACCGTGAAGTAGGACGCTGGATACTCAGTTTTCTGTCAACAGGACTCAGCGAGTAACGGTCAACCATATAAAATCTAGTCCAAGTGCAGTTCAAAGCTCTGTACCTCAGGGTACAGTCCTTGCACCGCTGCTTTTCCTTATTCTCGTATCAGATATAGACAAAAATACAAGTCACAGCTTCGTATCATCGTTTGCAGATGACACAAAAATCAGTATGAAAATTATCTTGGCTGAAACCATTGAAAAACTTCAAGCTGATATTAATAAAGTTTTCGACTGGGCATCAGAAAATAACATGATGTTTAACAGTGATAAATTCCAGGTTTTCAGGTACGGTAAAATGAGGACCTTAAACATAATACAGGGTATAAAACACAATCAAATGTGCCCATAGTAGGAAAACAGCATGTAAAGGATTTGGGAATAATGATGTCTGACGACCTAACGTTTAGGGAGCATAACCAAGCAAATATTGCGACAGCCAGAAAAATGATAGGATGGATTACGAGAACTTTCAAATCCAGGGATCCCATCACAATGGTTGTACTCTTCAAGTCACTTGTGTTGTCCCGTCTCGAGTACTGCTCAGTACCCGCTTCCCCCTTCAGAGCAGGAGAGATTGCTGAAATAGAGGGAATACAGAGAACATATACGGCACGCATAAGCGCGATAAAGCACCTAAATTATTGGGATCGTCTCAAGCTCTCCAAATGTACTCACTAGAAAGAAGACGAGAGAGATACAAATATATACACCTGGAAGANCCAGGCCAGGAGTCCTACAGGTGGTGCACTAAGCCAAGCCAGGAGTCCTGCAGGTGGTGCACTAAGCCAAGCCAGGAGTCCTACAGGTGGTGCCCTAAGCCAAGCCAGGAGTCCTACAGGTGGTGCTCTAAGCCAAGCCAGGAGTCCTACAGGTGGTGCAGTAAGCCAAGCCAGGAGTCCTACAGGTGGTGCACTAAGCCAAGCCAGGAGTCCTACAGGTGGTGCACTAAGCCAAGCCTGGAGTCCCACAGGTGGTGCACTAAGCCAGGCCAGGAGTCCTACAGTGGTGCACTAAGCCAAGCCAGGAGTCCTACAGGTGGTGCCCTAAGCCAAGCCAGGAGTCCTACAGGTGGTGCTCTAAGCCAAGCCAGGAGTCCTACAGGTGGTGCACTAAGCCAAGCCAGGAGTCCTACAGGTGGTGCACTAAGCCAGGCCAGGAGTCCTACAGGTGGTGCACTAAGCCAAGCCTGGAGTCCTACAGGTGGTGCACTAAGCCAAGCCAGGAGTCCTACAGGTGGTGCACTAAGCCAGGCCAGGAGTCCTACAGGTGGTGCACTAAGCCAGACCTGGAGTCCTACAGGTGGTGCACTAAGCCAAGCCAGGAGTCCTACAGGTGGTGCACTAAGCCAAGCCTGGAGTCCTACAGGTGGTGCACTAAGCCAAGCCAGGAGTCCTACAGGTGGTGCACTAAGCCAAGCCAGGAGTCCTACAGGTGGTGCACTAAGCCAAGCCAGGAGTCCTACAGGTGGTGCACTAAGCCAAGCCAGGAGTCCTACAGGTGGTGCACTAAGCCAAGCCAGGAGTCCTGCAGGTGGTGCACTAAGCCAACCTGGAGTCCTACAGGTGGTGCACTAAGCCAAGCCAGGAGTCCTACAGGTGGTGCACTAAGCCAGCCAGGAGTCCTACAGGTGGTGCACTAAGCCAACCAGGAGTCCTACAGGTGGTGCACTAAGCCAAGCCAGGAGTCCTACAGGTGGTGCACTAAGCCAAGCCAGGAGTCCTACAGGTGGTGCACTAAGCCAAGCCTGGAGTCCTACAGGTGGTGCACTAAGCCAAGCCAGGAGTCCTGCAGGTGGTGCACTAAGCCAAGCCTGGAGTCCTACAGGTGGTGCACTAAGCCAAGCCAGGAGTCCTGCAGGTGGTGCACTAAGCCAAGCCAGGAGTCCTGCAGGTGGTGCACTAAGCCAAGCCAGGAGTCCTGCAGGTGGTGCACTAAGCCAAGCCTGGAGTCCTACAGGTGGTGCACTAAGCCAAGCCAGGAGTCCTGCAGGTGGTGCACTAAGCCAAGCCAGGAGTCCTGCAGGTGGTGCACTAAGCCAAGCCTGGAGTCCTACAGGTGGTGCACTAAGCCAAGCCAGGAGTCCTGCAGGTGGTGCACTAAGCCAAGCCAGGAGTCCTGCAGGTGGTGCACTAAGCCAAGCCTGGAGTCCTACAGGTGGTGCACTAAGCCAAGCCAGGAGTCCTGCAGGTGGTTCACTAAGCCAAGCCAGGAGTCCTGCAGGTGGTGCACTAAGCCAAGCCAGGAGTCCTGCAGGTGGTGCACTAAGCCAAGCCAGGAGTCCTACAGGTGGTTCTCCGTCAGTTCATCTCTGGAGCGGCTCAGATACAGCCAGACTTCTTATTAAACTATCCCCAAGCAGTAATTAACAAGTAATATAAATTATTACGTTACCAAAACATAATATTAACCAAACTAATGATCTCTAATGTAAGTTTGGCTTAACCATTTGGTAATGTCATGTAATCAAGGAGATTTCTGCCATTAAACTCATCGCTATTTATAAACAAGACTATTTTATGCACTTAATAGCTGTGTAAAAAAACAGAATTTATGTTGATATTGGATACCTGAGGCGTGGTTGGTCAGGCTGTTGTGTTCAGCCGGCTGCAGGCTCTTATTACAGGCTAACTGAACCCTTATTTTGGTGTGTATATATATATCACCAGCTGAGTGGTGAGCACGATGCCTGGGCGTTATATAGACGTGACCTGCACGTTATATTGACGTGACCTGCACGTTATATAGACGTGACCTGCACGTTATATCGACGTGACCTGCACGTTATATAGACGTGACCTGCACGTTATATAGATGTGACCTGCACGTTATATAAACGTGACCTGCACGTTATATAAACGTGACCTGCACGTTATATAGACGTGACCTGCACGTTATATAAACGTGACCTGCACGTTATATAAACGTGACCTGCACGTTATATAGACGTGACCTGCACGTTATATAGACGTGACCTGCACGTTTTATAGACGTGACCTGCACGTTATATAGACGTGACCTGCACGTTATATAAACGTGACCTGCACGTCATATAAACGTGACCTGCACGTTATATAGACGTGACCTGCACGTTATATAGACGTGACCTGCACGTTATATAAACGTGACCTGCACGTCATATAGACGTGACCTGCACGTTATATAGACGTGACCTGCACGTCATATAAACGTGACCTGCACGCCTGCTTCACAACACTCAGCCTACCCGACCTGCAGCAGGGTCCCTGGCCAGACCTCCTGGATGCTGGTGTGGTCAACCAGGCTGTTAGATACAGCTGTTTGCTGTCTGCTGAGTGAAGATCATCCTGGTTGAAGAGGTGTTCATTGGAGGCGTTTGCCAGATTTTCACTTGTACAGAGTGAGAGGTGGGCGGCCAGTACGGTGTGTCGGGAGAGTGGTGAGAGGCGTAGGTGTTGCTGCTTGTGGCTCAGGCCTCCTTATGGGCCCTCCCCTGTTGTACAGCTGGGGCAGTGTGCACTTCCTGCCGTGCCTCCTGGTGTACAGCTGGGGCAGTCTGCACTTCCTGCCGTGCCTCCTGCACCTCCTGCCGTGCCTCCTGCACTTCCTGCCGTGCCTCCTGCTCGTGTAAGGCGTTGTTTCCTTGAGCTTGGGTACCAGGTTCTCCTATTATCTTTCAAGTGGAAATTCTTGCGTGTCATTTTGTTCCTGAGCTACAGATTTGGGAGACTTTAAGCGGTGCCAATAATGTAGATGTTGTAACAAACTAGTTGTTGTAGGAATGATCCAGAATGTTCTATGACCCACGTGTAGGGACCTGGGAGCATCCCCTCGGGGATTGGCGGTTAAAATAACTGGCGCCTTTGTTCACAGTTTCGTATAATGAATTATTCCACATTATTCAGTAATTTAGAGAAATTAGTCTTCATTCAAACTTTATAGTATTACTGTTTATAGTATCGAGAGGATCCTAATTGTCAGGATAATGAGTTAAGTCACCATCAGTGACGTCACTAGCGGGACTAGTCTCAGCCGCGCAATCATTTGGCCGACCTGAGGTCACTAGGGTCACCAAAGCTCCATATTTTTGGTATTTTCTCAAAGGTCAAATAGCCATTTGGTAATCGGAAATAGCTGGCATGGCGTGATAGCACACAAAGTGAAGTCAATGGGAATAACCGGTGAAGTAGGACGCTGGATACTCAGTTTTCTGTCAAACAGGACTCGGTGAGTAACGGTCAACCATATAAAATCTAGTCCAAGTGCAGTTCAAAGCTCTGTACCTCAGGGTACAGTCCTTACACCGCTGCTTTTCCTTATTCTCGTATCAGATATAGACAAAAATACAAGTCACAGCTTCGTATCATCGTTTGCAGATGACACAAAAATCAGTATGAAAATTATCTTGGCTGAAACCATTGAAAAACTTCAAGCTGATATTAATAAAGTTTTCGACTGGGCATCAGAAAATAATATGATGTTTAACAGTGATAAATTCCAGGTACTCAGGTACGGTAAAAATGAGAACCTTAAACATAATACAGGGTACAAAACACAATCAAATGTGCCCATAGTAGGAAAACAACATGTAAAGGATTTGGGAATAATGATGTCTGACGACCTAACGTTTAGGGAGCATAACCAAGCAAATATTGCGACAGCCAGAAAAATGATAGGATGGATTACGAGAACTTTCAAATCCAGGGATCCCATCACAATGGTTGTACTCTTCAAGTCACTTGTGTTGTCCCGTCTTGAGTACTGCTCAGTACTCACTTCCCCCTTCAGAGCAGGAGAGAT
This sequence comes from Procambarus virginalis, assembly GCA_020271785.1. Lineage (NCBI taxonomy): Eukaryota > Metazoa > Arthropoda > Malacostraca > Decapoda > Cambaridae > Procambarus > Procambarus virginalis. Next base: position 114,112 of record WNGS01168619.1, on the reverse strand, counting down.
TGCTGAAATAGAGGGAATACAGAGAACATATACGGCACGTATAGACGAGATAAAACACCTAAATTATTGGGATCGTCTCAAAGCTCTCCAAATGTACTCACTAGAAAGAAGACGAGAGAGATATCAAATAATATACACATGGAAAATACTGGAGGGCCAGGTCCCAAATCTACACAGTAAAATAACAACATACTGGAGTGAACGATATGGAAGAAAATGCAGAATAGAACCAGTGTAGAGCAGGGGTGCCATAGGCACAATCAGAGAGCACTATATAAACATCAGAGGTCCACGGTTGTTCAACGTCCTCCCAGCAAGCATAAGAAATATTGCCGGAACGTTGTGGACATCTTCAAGAGAAAACTAGATTTATTCCTCTAAGGAGTGCCGGACCAGCAGGGCTGTGGTGGGTATGTGGGCCTGCGGGCCGCTCCAAGCAACAGCCTAGTGGACCAAGCTCTCACAAGTCAAGCCTGGCCTCGGGCCGGGCTTCGGGAGTAGAAGAACTCCCAGAACCCCATCAACCAGGTATCAACCAGCTCTTCCCTAGATGCTTGTGTAATTAACTTCAGTTAAAAGAATTCAACCAAGCTGGGTCATTCAGTACAACAGAGATTAGTTGTTCAACTTAAACCCTACGAGTAACGTAGTAAGGTCAAGGCGTAAGGATACCCAGCCAGCTGGTGTGTGGAGGACAGACGGGCGGGAGGTCAGTGTGGTACAAGGAACGACTCTGGGAGGTGACCACTCCACCTCTACCCAAGACCAGCATTCCACCGAGCTGGCCGCATACCAGGTAGAGTTGCTAAGAGTTGGTATAGGGAAATAGGTCATCTCATTGCCGGTTCATGTAGGAAGTGTTCAGCCAGGGAGTGCTTTGATTTAGATTTTGTTTAGTTTTGAATAAACCATTTAGCTAGTAAATTGTCTTTTTATTAATTTCCATTTTTTGTAAAATTATTTACATGTACCGGACCACGTGGCTTCCCACGAGGCCGAGTTGAGTTGAGCCGCAGGTTCTAACACCGAATAAGAATTCATTATCCCTTTGATTTGAATTATTCCGCACTTTTAACGTAAAATTCATCCCTCCCATATATTACTAGTGGGGATCAAGCCCCAAGGTTTATTGATTAGTATGATCGATCCAGACCTCGGTCATTGCTCAGTGGTAATGGTCTGGTGGTGGCAGCGCAAGGCGAGTCTAGAGTTTTGCTAGAAGTCTGTTTTCACGTCATAAGGGTTGTGGAATCTTCAGCCGGTCAACGGTTTAAGACCACGTGGCGGGGAGTCTGCTCAAGTGCAGCTCTGGCGGCCCTTGGTTTGAGTAAGTGAATAAAGATTAAGGACCGGGTGAAGGTAAAGATTAAAAGGAAGAACGAAGCCTCACCCGTGTTACAATGTGTTACTGTAAAGTTTATGTCAGTGAAGGTTGTCTATGCGTTATACAGGTCTAGTGTCGTCTCGAGGACCAGGTCTAGTGTATCGAGGACCAGGTCTAGTGTGGTCTCCAGGACCAGGTCTGGTGTGGTCTCCAGGACCAGGTCTAGTGTGGTCTCCAGGACCAGGTCTGGTGTGGTCTCCAGGACCAGGTCTGGTGTGGTCTCCAGGACCAGGTCTAGTGTGGTCTCCAGGACCAGGTCTAGTGTGGTCTCCAGGACCAGGTCTAGTGTGGTCTCCAGGACCAGGTCTAGTGTGGTCTCCAGGACCAGGTCTAGTGTGGTCTCCAGGACCAGGTCTAGTGTGGTCTCCAGGACCAGGTCTAGTGTGGTCTCCAGGACCAGGTCTAGTGTGGTCTCCAGGACCAGGTCTAGTGTGGTCTCCAGGACCAGGTCTAGTGTGGTCTCCAGGACCAGGTCTAGTGTGGTCTCCAGGACCAGGTCTAGTGTGGTCTCCAGGACCAGGTCTAGTGTGGTCTCCAGGACCAGGTCTAGTGTGGTCTCCAAACCTGGTCTAGTGTGGTCTCCAGGACCAGGTCTAGTGTGGTCTCCAAGACCTGGTCTAGTGTGGTCTCCAGGACCAGGTCTAGTGTGGTCTCCAGGACCAGGTCTAGTGTGGTCTCCAAAACCTGGTCTAGTGTGGTCTCCAGGACCAGGTCTAGTGTGGTCTCCAAGACCTGGTCTAGTGTGGTCTCCAGGTCCAGGTCTAGTGTGGTCTCCAGGACCAGGTCTAGTGTGGTCTCCAGGACCAGGTCTAGTGTGGTCTCCAGGACCAGGTCTAATGTGGTCTCCAGGACGGTCCAGGCAGCGGCCGCCAGGACGGTCCAGGCAGCGGCCGCCAGGACGGTCCAGGCAGCGGCCGCCAGGACGGTCCAGGCAGCGGCCGCCAGGACGGTCCAGGCAGCGGCCGCCAGGACGGTCCAGGCAGCGGCCGCCAGGACGGTCCAGGCAGCGGCCGCCAGGACGGTCCAGGCAGCGGCCGCCAGGACGGTCCAGGCAGCGGCCGCCAGGACGGTCCAGGCAGCGGCCGCCAGGACGGTCCAGGCAGCGGCCGCCAGGACGGTCCAGGCAGCGGCCGCCAGGACGGTCCAGGCAGCGGCCGCCAGGACGGTCCAGGCAGCGGCCGCCAGGACGGTCCAGGCAGCGGCCGCCAGGACGGTCCAGGCAGCGGCCGCCAGGACGGTCCAGGCAGCGGCCGCCAGGACGGTCCAGGCAGCGGCCGCCAGGACGCCCCAGGCAGCAGCCGCCAGGACGGTCCAGGCAGCGGCCGCCAGGACGCCCCAGGCAGCAGCCGCCAGGACGGTCCAGGCAGCGGCCGGCAGGATGCCTCAGGCAGACGCAGGCTGGGCCTAAGAGACAAACTTAGTCTCAAACTTTGCTGAGTGAACTTGTAAGGTGAAGTATATTGTGATATCAAGTTAGGTGTCGCGAGACCTTCCGGGACAGGCAGCCGTAGGTGCTCACAATTTCTTGTGTGGTGACTCAAAGTTGTGTATTAATCTTGCCCTCAAATATTAGGAGATTTGTATGAATTATAATATTGTACCCTTATGAGTGAACATACAATGGTAAATATATAATTGATTAACTTACTTTTTAAATTGTTTTTAATTGTGATCCCGAGATCTTGTATTTTGAAACCTAGAGTGGAGGAACGCTCCCGAGTTTACTGGCTAAGATTTTGACTTAAAGTTTCTTGGTTATATATGCAGTGCACATTGTTACTCATGATACGTCTTAACATCAGAGAATATTGTTGTGTAGACAAGTCCCATTCCTTGTCTTACAATTGAACAGGTGGTGGCAGCAACCTTCTATCATTCTACTATTGGCCCATACTACCTACAAAGATTAATCCAGTGTAATTGGCCTGTTATGTTGAACATTGTCTTCTGTGTTGGCATCGTTAGGTTTTGGTCTTGTCCTTACTCTCATGGTGGGTAGAGTAAATAGTTCCGTGATTTGGGTGTTCATGGTAGGTTGTTCTATTCTTATGTGAATTGCTTCAAGAATTTGTAATCTTCTTGCATCTTGGGTTTACATTCTACTATTCTAGCACTCTTACTTTCTACTCTTCTACTTTCCTCCTTGATCTCATTTTCTCTCTAAACTCTCCCCGACCTCTGTTACTCCTCTCTACCTCCCTCACCCTATCTCCTTTCTTTCACTTCCCTATACGTTACAGTGTGGTCTTATCACAGGTCAGCGGAGCAAGTGGCTGAGCCGCAGTCGTCCAGCTATTAAACTAAACAGTCCCAAATTATTGGTCCTTCTTAGAACATAGAACCTGAGAAAATGTCCCTTCAGTAGAGGACTGGTGTGGGGGGACCAGTTGCATATTGAACAAGTCTGACTTTTGAGGCACTCTTTGGCACTGTGCTCAATGTTTTCGCGATGAATGACTTGCACTCTAAATACAGCTCACTTGGTATCAGAAGTCAGTCAAAACACGAGTACAAAAGTGGATGGTGGACTCCCTACCAGACTCGTCCCACACTCACTACACGGCCGCTGTGGAAGCTCTGATTAACCTTCACACAATTTCAATTCAATTTCTTTCTTTATTATGCACCCCATACCCATCCCATGGGCGGTGGTGGTGTAAAGGGATACAGAGGCACATAATCGGTTCAGGAACTGAACCCTCTAGTTCGTTTAGCTAAGCAAATAACAATTTTTGACGCTAGTTACAAAATTATTAATGTTATATATACATGTACATATTCTCATACATACATGTACATATATACGTATACATATACATACATATTTAATCACCCACACAAATACACACATCAATAATATTTTGTGTCACAAGTGATTCAACAAGAGGCTCACAACAGTCACTATACAAGGTACTTTACATGTATGGTGAGTCACACAGTTACTAGTCTTGCTGCACACCCACCCAACTGGGCGGCAGCTTTACAGTCTTGTGCTCCACACCCACCCAACTGGGCGGCAGCTTTACAGTCTTGTGCTCCACACCCACCCAACTGGGCCGCAGCTTTACAGTCATGTGCTCCACACCCACCCAACTGGGCGGCAGCTTTACAGTCTTGTGCTCCACACCCACCCAACTGGGCGGCAGCTTTACAGTCATGTGCTCCACACCCACCCAACTGGGCGGCAGCTTTACAATCATGTGCTCCACACCCACCCAACTGGGCGGCAGCTTTACAGTCTTGTGTTCCACACCCACCCAACTGGACGGCAGCTTTACAGTCTTGTGCTCCACACCCACCCAACTGGGCGGCAGCTTTACAGTCATGTGCTCCACACCCACCCAACTGGGCGGCAGCTTTACAGTCATGTGCTCCACACCCACCCAACTGGGCGGCAGCTTTACAGTCTTGTGTTCCACACCCACCCAACTGGACGGCAGCTTTACAGTCATGTGCTCCACACCCACCCAACTGGGCGGCAGCTTTACAGTCATGTGCTCCACACCCACCCAACTGGGCGGCAGCTTTACAGTCATGTGCTCCACACCCACCCAACTGGGCGGCAGCTTTACAGTCATGTGCTCCACACCCACCCAACTGGGCGGCAGCTTTACAGTCATGTGCATGCATTACCTACAGTAAGCAAATTTTGGATACTTCCCTAAGATTCCTGGCAGCACATCATTGTGAATGAAGTACTTACACATTTCTTGGACACTATTGATGGTGTTATCTCTAAATTCCGCGATTTTTTCACATTCCGTTCAAGACATCGAGATATTCATGTAAACTGTACGCTAGTTGGTCAGTCACTGGCATACCGAACAGCCGACATTGACGCTGAAGTATTTTGTATGTTGTGATCATATTCCCCCGTGGTCAGCGCTCCTCTGTGTTCAGGCCAGTTCTAATAGTCATTACTCATTCTTGTCCCTCAGCTCCGTAAACAGTCTGGGAGATTACCTGTGTTCTTTCTCGGGTTTCATTGTATCGTTTCCCACCTTGGGTTGGCCAGGCTGTGGTGGCCTGTCTGGTGCACAACATGACGTATGATGCGATATACTCATTGTTCCAGACTCTCGAATGTCACTATTTCCTCCACACTCTTCCCCACAAACGCCAGCAGTGTCCCGCTCCTCAGCCCTTGTGATATATTGTCTATTGTGTATGTGTTCAACTCAGCTTTCACCTGTAATCTTGCCTCACACATCCCCATCAGAGGGAGCTGAGGTCAGCAGCACATCCCTAGACCTGTGCTCTGCCTGCTCGTCCATACATTAACAACCATTCTCACCTCACCATCCCACATCTTTTTCCTGCTTCAGCTGAACCAATGTTGCGCCTGAAGCAGCTTATCCATAACAAACGGTGCACCTTCAGCGTCTCGCTTTACATACGAGCGGAAAAACACTTCTCACGAAAAGATTATATTTGGTTGTTTAAAACCCAGACCTTCATTAGCCTTGCAGCCCATCTGGCCGCCACACTACTTTCACCCTGGGTCCTGCAGGGTGACGCTCCTGGCACCTACACCTGCCCTCATCCCCGGCCCACCATTGTTCCTGCCCCCATCACTAAGCGCTCCCTCAACCCCAGCTTGGAAACCTTACCTACTAACGCGTTTTTCCGTAGAAAACGCTGCAGCAATATATGGTTGTCGGTGGCGGCCCCCAGCGGCTGTGTGGCGGCCCTCAGCGGTTGTGTGGCGGCCCCCAGCGGTTGTGTGGCGGCCCTCAGCGGTTGTGTGGCGGCCCTCAGCGGTTGTGTGGCGGCCCTCAGCGGTTGTGTGGCGGCCCCCAGCGGTTGTGTGGCGGCCCCCAGCGGGTGTGTGGCGGTGAAGGAGGCGACCACGGCGTCCTCCCGGCCCAGACTCACCACTCATACGAAAGTGAGATTATTCCCGATGTATTTGTGATGAATGTGGCAGGAAAACATGGGAGGCGAGGATAATACACATTGGGAGTCGAACCCAAGGTTTGTGAGGGTGATGTGTCAGCTGAGGCTGTAATGATCAGGCCATGGCATGCTGGGCGGGACCGTCCCGCGGGCGCAGTGAGGTACTCTCGCTGCTGGCGAGGCTCCGCGTAATTTTGCTCTTCTGAGAAGTGTATTGACACACTTGCCTTTTATGATGTAATTCGTGTGATAACCTCTAAAGAATGCACGCAAACGCGCGCGCACACACACACACGCACGCAGGTCCGAGGGTACAAGGCGCGGGTGGAACACGAACAAGGGGGACACAGGTGGAAACTGAGTACCCACATGAGCCACAGAGATTAAATAAAAACAATGTTAGGATGGAATGCATTAGGCAGTGATGTGATGGAGGCTGACTCCATACACAGTTTCAAGTGTAGATATAATAGAGCCCAATAGGCTCAGGAACCTGTACACCAGTTGATTGACAGTTGAGAAGCGGGACCAAAGAGCCAGAACTCAACCCCCGCAAGCACAACTAGGTGAATTCTCTCTTTCACACACACACAGGGTATATAAAGACATGCTATTTAACACAAGGGGCACACGCACTAGGGGACACAGGTGGAAATTTAATGCCCAAATGAGACAGAAATATTAGAAAGGACTTTTTTAGTGTCAGAGTGGTTAATAAATGGAATACATTAGGAAGATGGTCCATTTGTACACCAGTTGATTGACAATTGAGAGGCGGGACCAAAGAGCCAAGCACAACTAGGCAAGTTCTCACACACACATCTTGGCCTCTTTTCTGGCGAGTAATACCTGTCCGTATACGGGGGTGGTAAAAGAGCAGTGGTGAGGTCAGAGTTGATGGTGGGGCTCCGGGGTGGTGCTCCCCCACCCAGGGTATAGTGCAGGGCATCACCATAACGTGAGGGGCCAGGCTGTGTCCAGCTATCTGGGGCCATCATCAACACCATAATGTTCCTGCGCCATTCCTGGATGTAAACATTGTCTTCCTCTCATAATGCTCTGCTCTGCCAAATGTGGATCTTTTATTTCGTGCTTATCTGCCAACATTCGCCCCTCCCGATACATGTTTTGCTCACTATTACCTAACCAAGCCTAGTTGTGTGGCCCAAACATCTCCGGCGTGTCTGTGTGGCGTGGTTCAGGGCTGTCATCGCCCGTCTCGTCATGTCCAGGTTATCATCTCCTCTCATTCAACCTATTCTCTCCCGCCTATCCCTCAACACCCCTCTCTCTCTTTCCCTTACTACCCTCAGCCACCCTTCCTAACCTTGGCACCCAAGCTGTGTACAGGAGTGCCCGTCCATGTAACTCTGGTTAGCAGTTGCCATTTAAATAACCCAGGTCAACCACCATGGGCTGGTTCATCCAGATGGATCACAGGAATCCTGTGATGCCAAATTTTACCTCACACAATTAAGTGAATTCTATGACCAGACGAAAAAATTTAAGAGAAGGATGGGCAGACTACGTATTTTTGGATTGCAGAACCTCACAGGATACTAGTGTATAAGCTAGAGGAAAGGTATTCCAATGGATAAGGGAGTACCTAAGCAACATAAGACAGAGTCACTGTGAGAGGTGAGGCCTCGGAGTGGCGAGGCGTCACCAGTGGAGTCCCGCAGGGGTCAGTTCTTGGACCTATACTGTTTCTGATATATGTAATTGATCTCCCAGACGGAATAGACTCGTTCCTTTCAATGTTTGTTGATGATGCAAAAATTATGAGGAGGGTTAAGACCGAGAAAAATTGCAAAAGGCTACAAGATGACCTAGACCTACTGAAGGAATGGTCCAACAAATGGCTACTAAAGTCCAATCCATGTAAATGTAAGGTAATGAAACTAGGTGGAGGGAACAGGAGGCCAGACACAGGGTAACGAATGGGAGATGAAGTTCTTCATGAAACGGACAGAGAGAAAGATCTAGGAGTTGATATCACATCAAACCTGTCTCCTGAAGCCCACATTAAAATAATATCGACAGCGGCATATGCATGGCTGGCTAACATCTGAACTCCGTTCAGATATCTGTGTAGGGAATCGTTAAGAAACTTGTATACCACATATGTCAGTCCAATCCTGGAGTATGCGGCCCCAGCATGGAGCCCGTACCTTGATAAGCACAAGACGAAGCTGGAGAAGGCTCAAAGATATGCCACTAGGGTAGTCCCAGAACTAAGAGGCATGAGTTACGAGGAAAGGCTGAGTGAACTGCACCTCACGTCGCTAGAAGACAGAAGAGTTCGGGGAGACATGGTCACCACATGCAAAATTTTCAGGGGAATTGACAGGGTAAACCAGGATGTATAATTATCACGGATGGTATTTGCACAAGGGGACACAGGTGTAAACTGAGTACCCACATGAGCCACAGAGACGTTAGAAAGAACTTTTTCAGTGTCAGAGTAGTTAGTAAATGAAATGCATTAGGCAGTGATGTGGTGGAGGCTGACTCCATACACAGTTTCAAGTGTAGATATGATAGAGCCCAATAGGCTCAGGTGCTGAATTCCGTCGGGGCGCCGAATGTGTTCCCATTAATATCGTTATTTCTCATAAATATCTTGGAATTTTGGATAGCCCCGGGCACCGCGGGGTATCCCATCTAATATTTACAACTAGGCGTGACCCCACCAGCTGGTAACTCAGCTGGTGTAGTACCAGAGAGAAGTCTACCAATCTCAACCTGGGATATTTTGGATAAATTCTGCCTATGTATTAATACTGCCTTTAAAACTTGTTCTCTTCCATATAGACTCTTATAATACTTGACATATATTTGAGTAGATATACTACGGTAAAGTTGTATTATATGAGTACAGAACCCAATGTGTAATTGTCAACAAAATAAAATCCGGACCATCAACCGTGAAGAGCTCCAGTACTTTTTCTCATCCTCATATCGGACATAGTCAAGGACACAACCTATAGCACTGTATCATCCTTTGCAGATGACACTAGGATTTTTATGAGGGTAGACAACATAGAGGACAGAGCAAACCTCCAATCAGATGTAGATCAGGTCTTGCCATGGGCTACAGTAAATAATATGTATTTAATGAAAAGAAGTTCCAGCTCATGCGCTAAGGAAAAAAAAATGAAAATATAAAAACAGAAACCACGTACAAAACTCAGTCAAATCATTACATTGAACGAAAAAACAATGTAAAGGATCTGGGTGTACTCATGTCGGAAGACCTTACCTTTAAAGAACACAATAAAGTAGCTGTCACAACTGCAAGAAAAATGACAGGTTGGATAACAAGAACTTTTCACACTAGAGATGCTATACCGATGATGATACTCTTCAAGACGCTTGTGCTCTCTAGAGTGGAGTACTGCTGCGCAATGACAGCCCCTTTCACTGCTGGTGAAATTTCTGACCTGGAGAGCGTGCAGAGATCCTAGATCTCTGCTCAGATATCGGATTTACTGCTAGAATCCACTCAGTAAAACATCTAAATTACTTGGACTGACTAAAGAACCTAAATCTGTATTCTCTTGAGCGCAGGCGGGAGAGATACATAATAATTTACACGTGGTAAATAGAAGAGGGGCTGGTCCCAAACCTGCACACAGAAATAACACCACATGAGACCAGAAGACATGGCAGGATGTGCAGAATACCCCCGTTGAAGAGTGGAGGTGCAACAGGTACTCTGAGAGACAACTCTATCAACATCAGAGGCCCGAGACTGTTCAACACGCTTCCGCTACACATAAGGGACATAACTGGCCGACCCCTCACAGTGTTCAAGAGAGAACTATCAACATCAGAGGCCCGAGACTGTTCAACACGCTTCCCCTACACATAAGGGGCATAACTGGCCGACCCTCACAGTGTTCAATAGAGAACTGGATAAGCACCTCCAAAGGATACCTGATTAACCAGGCTGTGATTCATACGTCAGGCTGCAAGCAGCGGCGTCCAACAGCCTGGTTGACCAGTCCAGCAACGAGGAGGCCTGGTCGAGGGCCGGGCCGCGGAGACACTAAAGCCCCGAATCATGTGAAGATAACGTCAAGAATCTCAAGATAACCATATACTGTGGTGCTCCAGAGAGCTCCCACCCCCAGGTTGGTCTCCGCAGCTCCGAGTATTAATGTAACAGGTTCTCAAGTGGTTAACAATTCCACTCCATGACCGAGGCTTCCAGGACCAATGACAGTGATTACTGAGCCTTGCCATAATTAACGCTCGGGTCGTTGGTCGAGATTATTGATCTTGGCCCCTTGCTTTATCTCTGTGTGCTTGCCCCTCCCCGGTCTCTCTCTCTCTCTCTCTCTCTCTCTCTCTCTCTCTCTCTCTCTCTCTCTCTCTCTCTCTCTCTCTCTCTCTTCTCTCTCCTGTGCTTGAAATATTACAAAATGGGTTGACTGAAGGTGTTGACTGGAGGTATGAGTGAGAGAGTGAGAGTGAGAGTGTGAGAGTGTGAGAGTGAGAGCAGCGCCATAATAGCGGGGGTGCACCAGTGACTCTCACACCGTAAAAGTCACAATTGTTTTGCAATTTTGTCTGATTACCGTCATTATATATATATACCTCGCCCTCGACCACTGCTGGAGTGGACACCTGTGTTAGTGTCTGTGGCCTCTCTACCAGGGTCCACACTGCTGCTGTGGTGGCCAGGTGGCCCTCCCCTAGGCCCACACTACTGCTGTGGTGGCCAGGTGGGCCTCCCCTGGGCCCACACTACTGCTGTGGTGGCCAGGTGGCCCTCCCCTAGGTCCACACTGCTGCTGTGGTGGCCAGGTGGCCCTCCCTAGGCCCACACTACTGCTGTGGTGGCCAGGTGGGCCTCCCTGGGCCCACACTACTGCTGTGGTGGCCAGGTGGGCCTCCCCTGGATCCACACTACTGCTGTGGTGGCCAGGTGGCCCTCCCCTGGGCCCACACTACTGCTGTGGTGGCCAGGTGGGCCTCCCCTGGGCCCACACACCTGCTGTGGTGGCCAGGTGGGCCTCCCCTGGACCACACTACTGCTGTGGTGGCCAGGTGGCCCTCCCCTGGGCCCACACTACTGCTGTGGGGGCCAGGTGGGCCTCCCCTGGGCCCACACTACTGCTGTGGTGGCCAGGTGGGCCTCCCCTGGGCCCACACTACTGCTGTGGTGGCCAGGTGGCCCCCCCTGGGCCCACACTACTGCTGTGGGGGCCAGGCGGCCTCCCCTGGGCCCACACTATTGCTGTGGTGGCCAGGTGGCCTCCCCTGGGCCCACACTACTGCTGTGGTGGCCAGGTGGCCCCTCCCCCTGGGCCCATACTACTGCTGTGGTGGCCAGGTGATCCTCCCCTGGACCCACACTACTGCTGAGGGGGCCAGGTGGCCTCCCCTGGGCCCACACTACTGCTGTGGTGGCCAGGTGGCCCCTCCCCTGGGCCCATACTACTGCTGTGGTGGCCAGGTGATCCTCCCCTAGGCCCACACTACTGCTGAGGGGGCCAGGTGGCCTCCCCTGGGCCCACACTACTGCTGTGGTGGCCAGGTGGCCCCTCCCCTGGGCCCATACTACTGCTGTGGTGGCCAGGTGAGCCTCCCCTGGACCCACACTACTGCTGAGGGGGCCAGGTGGCCTCCCCTGGGCCCACACTACTGCTGTGGGGGGGCCAGGTTCCCCCCACCCCCACCTACAGGGTAATATATCAAAGCCTCGCTAATTACACCAATATGAATTAAAAGTAAATAATTGTTTAGAGACGTTAACAAGTGTGGAGTGAATGAGGGTCAGTGAATACTGTAGAAAGTTAAACACAAAATATATAAAATAACTAAATAATTTGTATTTTTACCATTGTTGTTACTGACTGGTCAAATGTGAGTGTGGTAACTGTACAGGGAGGGACTAGAGAGGTTCCCTCAACTGATTGTAAAGTGATCTGCTTTAAATCCAAAAATGTTGATTTCCTTTGATTGTTTAGTTGAAATGTTATGATGCAATGTAACAAAGGAGGCGTGAGCGGCGCACTTACAGCTGCGGTGGTTGCTTAAGATTAGCTACATGGAACAAAAAGTTCCAAGTAGCACGGGCTATGGTGAGCCCGTAGTGGACTTAGCTGCGGTGGTGTGACCTATCTGAAGAGCGGTAAGTCTTCCTCATACCTCTCTCATCTTCCCTCACCTGTACACCTCACTTGTGGCGCCCTAATACACTCATTCCCACTCTCTCTCACTTGGAGTCAGGTCCGCTCGTATGTTTATTATTGCTATTATTATTATTAAACAGGTAAAGTGAGTAGTGGTGAGAAAGTGGTGAAGGTAAGGTGAGGAGAAAGTGGCAGGCCGGTATGACAAGCAGCTGTCCAGCTCTGAAGGTAAACTAAAGACTCATCCACCGCCTCATGTGGTTGAGTCTTTAGCCACGCTGTACAAAGTCTCATTAAACCAGTTACGTTATTCCCTATCTTCTCTGACGATCAAATTCTTTATGGAATCTGTCCTTAAAGTTGTGGCTGGAGGTGGCTTCCAGTACTTCCTTCAGTGGGATATGACCAGTGAGGGCGGACTGTCACAAATGGGACGAGTGACCTCAGGGAGGAGGAGATGAACGATGACAAAGGGAGAGGGGAGAAAGAGATGATCAAAGAGAGAGGGGAGAAAGAGATGATCAAAGGGAGAGGGGAGAAAGAGATGATCAAAGGGAGAGGGTGAGAGCCATGGTCTGTACAGGTCATTACATCCACGTCTTGACCTCCTGTACACGGTACGAGTATTTCCTAACAGTCCTTCAGCTCATTTGCGTTTCCAGCTTCCACTTGCAGCCTTGCAGCCTTGTGTTGTGATCCTCTCTGGTCCTTTTATCAACTAGGGTGGTGAGATTTAATTCCATTAGCCTGTCCTCATAGCTTAACCCTCTTAGCTCTGGCACCAGTCTTGTTGCAAACTTTTGTACTTTTTTAATTTTGGTTTTATGCTTCACATGGCGAGGATCCCATGCCGGTGCTGCATACTGCAGTACTGGTCTAACGAATGTTGTGTAGATTGTCTTAAAGGAGTCTTGATTTAGGTTTCTAAATCATGTTCTTATATTTACCATTGTGCCACATGCTGCCGGATGTTGTTATCTGGCTTATGTGGCTCTGTGTTGTGGCGGAGTTATGTCCACTCCCGAGTGTTGGTAGCTCTGGTGGTACACCAATCACTCACACACACATTACCACACTCTGTTACAGACGCTCATACCTTCATTATATCTCACAGAGCAAAAGTGGCGAAGGCTCAGAGTCACAGCCTGAGAGGCTCCTTCAGGTGGCGGGAAGTTGACTGTTATGGTCACTTGGGCCAGTAACCGGGTCCTGGCTGTTATAACCTTCTATATCCAGCCACAAGTCGGTGGTAAGTTGTCAAGACACTGACTGTGGCCAGTAGTAGTGCACAGAGTATAAGGGGATAAACAGTGCACAATTACACCTTCACAAATATATATATATATATATATATATATATATATATATATATATATATATATATATATGTATATATATATATATATATATATATATATATATATATTATATTATATTAAAGTATTACTACACATATTTACAAAGTGTCGCTTTCACGCAGGACACAACACATCAGCTGTGTTCATCAAATCCCAGTGAATCCACTTTCCCGGTACCCGTCGACCACTCCTAATGGCATCACCGGCAAGTTCACCGTCAACATGGGCAAGTCCCCACACACTATAACTTGACGATGTGCCAGTACCCCGCCTCCGCTCTCCAGACCACCTCCGCTCTCCAGATACACACTGGCAGAGGGTGTCAGCAACACGCTGACAGGGGTCTCAAACAACCACATACAGAGGTAGTTAACAACCTGGCAGAAGTCTAACAGCTCGCTAGCAACACTTCTCAACAGACGAACCACTGTCGTCTCATAACTCTTCCTGGCCAATCCCGGGTACGTCGACCCACACAACACTGCATAAACCAGCAGCTAACACACTGCTATAACCGACGGCGGCCACTTTGTCCTCTCACAGGACCAAGTCAAGAGTTCTTGGACTGCCCAAAGTGAACTGCTCTCCTCGACGCAATCGCCTCCTTATGTCACCTCTGTAAACATATAACGTCATTAGCTAGACAGACAGTATTCTGGGTGACCCCCTAGGATAACACCCTTCCACCGGGGAATTAACATTGTACATTGTAGCCACAACCTAGATGGCGTTGATCTCATTACGTCACCCACCAGAGATCATCATCATCGACCTCCTCCTCTAACTGAGGCAGGAAACCTGAGCCTTTCACCGATACCACGCCGCCACCACCAACAGATGGCATTGTCTGCGTAGCATCCAATACCGGGGAGTTGGAGTGCAGGTCCATAGATGGCGCCGAAATCGTCACTCCATACTCCAGCGACGGTGTCGATACCGTGACACTTCCCTTCACCTCACACTGGTGGTGAGGTCTCCTGGCCTCCTACTTCCTCAACCCCACAGCTTGGTGACACAGTCCTCTAGTCATTATCAGACCATCTCTGAAGTGTGTAGTGACTATCCTGTCTTCTTCATGTCTTCAGTGTTCTCATTAACTTTATATTATATATGAACATGGATGTGACCGAGTCTGTCTTGTGTCAGATTAGTGACGCATATCTGTAACACTGTGGCCCAGAGTGTGGAGGGAACAGTGTGGCCCAGAGTGTGGAGGGAACAGTGTGGCCCAGAGTGTGGAGGGAACAGTGTGGCCCAGAGTGTGGAGGGAACAGTGTGGCCCAGAGTGTGGAGGGAACAGTGTGGCCCAGAGTGTGGAGGGAACACTGTGGCCCAGAGTGTGGAGGGAACAGTGTGGCCCAGAGTGTGGAGGGAACACTGTGGCCCACAGTGTGGAGGGAACACTGTGGCCCAGAGTGTGGAGGGAACAGTGTGGCCCAGAGTGTGGAGGGAACAGTGTGGCCCAGAGTGTGGAGGGAACAGTGTGGCCCAGAGTGTGGAGGGAACAGTGTGGCCCAGAGTGTGGAGGGAACAGTGTGGCCCAGAGTGTGGAGGGAACAGTGTGGCCCAGAGTGTGGAGGGAACAGTGTGGCCCAGAGTGTGGAGGGAACAGTGTGGCCCAGAGTGTGGAGGGAACAGTGTGGCCCAGAGTGTGGAGGGCCTACAGTGTCCTCCAAACCTGGCACCGCTCTGGCCACAGGTGTGTGCTGCCCTCTTATAGATACCGCTTAGGGTTACCTCCCCACACCTGCCATCATGTGCTCATCCCACACCTGCCAATATGTGCTCATCCCACACCCACACCTGCCATCATGTGCTCCAATCCTTCACAGTAATCCTGCAATCCTCAATTAAGGTAGACTGTTAGTAAGTGGTTCACTGCCTGGTAGACTGGTAGGAGTTCACTGCCTGGTAGACTGGTAGTAAGTGGTTCACTGCCTGGTAGACTGGTAGTAGTTCACTGCCTGGTAGACTGGTAGTAGTTCACTGCCTGGTAGACTGGTAGTAAGTAGTTCACTGCCTGGTAGACTGGTAGTAGTTCACTGCCTGGTAGACTGGTAGTAGTTCACTGCCTGGTAGACTGGTAGTGGTTCACTGCCTGGTAGACTGGTAGTGGTTCACTGCCTGGTAGACTGGTAGTGGTTCACTGCCTGGTAGACTGGTAGTAGTTCACTGCCTGGTAGACTGGTAGTAGTTCACTGCCTGGTAGACTGGTAGTAGTTCACTGCCTGGTAGACTGGTAGTAGTTCACTGCCTGGTAGACTGGTAGTAGTTCACTGCCTGGTAGACTGGTAGTAAGTGGTTCAGTGCCTGGTAGACTGGTAGTAGTTCACTGCCTGGTAGACTGGAAGTAAGTGGCTAAGGTGTGGGTGGTAAGTGGTGGCCGTGACTAAGGACACCAAGGACACCAAGACCATAATATGGGTGTCTTACAGTGTGTCACTTAGCGGAGGTGAGAGTCATGTTAATGGTGGGAGCAGCGGGCTGTGTTGTGTGGGGTGGTGACCTGTCTTGGCGCCTCAGGTTACTGCCTGTGGGCACCATGCCCGTCCTGTGGGCACCATGCCCGTCCTGTGGGCACCATGCCCGTCCTGTGGGCACCATGCCCGTCCTGTGGGCACCATGCCCGTCCTGTGGGCACCATGCCCGTCCTGTGGGCACCATGCCAGTCCTGTGGGCACCATGCCCGTTCTGAGGGCACCATGCCCGTCCTGTGGGCACCATGCCCGTCCTGTGGGCACCATGCCCGTCCTGTGGGCACCATGCCCGTCCTGTGGGCACCATGCCCGTCCTGTGGGCACCATGCCAGTCCTGTGGGCACCATGCCCGTTCTGAGGGCACCATGCCCGTCCTGTGGGCACCATGCCCGTCCTGTGGGCACCATGTCCGTCCTGTGGGCACCATGCCCGTCCTGTGGGCACCATGCCCGTCCTGTGGGCACCATGCCCGTCCTGTGGGCACCATGCCCGTCCTGTGGGCACCATGCCCGTCCTGTGGGCACCATGCCCGTCCTGTGGGCACCATGCCCGTCCTGAGGGCACCATGCCCGTCCTGTGGGCACCATGCCAGTCCTGTGGGCACCATGCCCGTCCTGTGGGAGTGTGGGCACCATGCCCGTCCTGTGGGCACCATGCCCGTCCTGTGGGCACCATGCCCGTCCTGTGGGCACCATGCCCGTCCTGTGGGCACCATGCCCGTCCTGTGGGCACCATGCCCGTCCTGTGGGCACCATGCCCGTCCTGTGGGCACCATGCCCGTCCTGTGGGCACCATGCCCGTCCTGTGGGCACCATGCCCGTCCTGTGGGCACCATGCCCGTCCTGTGGGAGTGTGGGCACCATGCCCGTCCTGTGGGCACCATGCCCGTCCTGTGGGCACCATGCCCGTCCTGTGGGAGTGTGGGCACCATGCCCGTCCTGTGGGCACCATGCCCGTCCTGTGGGCACCACGCCCGTCCTGTGGGCACCATGCCCGTCCTGTGGGCACCATGCCCGTCCTGTGGGCACCATGCCCGTCCTGTGGGCACCATGCCCGTCCTGTGGGCACCATGCCCGTCCTGTGGGCACCATGCCCGTCCTGTGGGCACCACGCCCGTCCTGTGGGCACCACGCCCGTCTTGTGGGCACCATGCCCGTCCTGTGGGCACCATGCCCGTCCTGTGGGCACCATGCCCGTCCTGTGGGCACCACGCCCGTCTTGTGGGCACCATGCCCGTCCTGTGGGCACCATGCCCGTCCTGTGGGCACCATGCCCGTCCTGTGGGCACCACGCCCGTCTTGTGGGCACCATGCCCGTCCTGTGGGCACCATGCCCGTCCTGTGGGCACCATGCCCGTCCTGTGGGCACCACGCCCGTCTTGTGGGCACCATGCCCGTCCTGTGGGCACCATGCCCGTCCTGTGGGCACCATGCCCGTCCTGTGGGCACCATGCCCGTCCTGTGGGCACCATGCCCGTCCTGTGGGCACCATGCCCGTCCTGTGGGCACCACGCCCGTCCTGTGGGCACCACGCCCGTCTTGTGGGCACCATGCCCGTCCTGTGGGCACCATGCCCGTCCTGTGGGCACCATGCCCGTCCTGTGGGCACCACGCCCGTCTTGTGGGCACCATGCCCGTCCTGTGGGCACCATGCCCGTCCTGTGGGCACCATGCCCGTCCTGTGGGCACCACGCCCGTCTTGTGGGCACCATGCCCGTCCTGTGGGCACCATGCCCGTCCTGTGGGCACCATGCCCGTCCTGTGGGCACCACGCCCGTCTTGTGGGCACCATGCCCGTCCTGTGGGCACCATGCCCGTCCTGTGGGCACCATGCCCGTCCTGTGGGCACCACGCCCGTCCTGTGGGCACCACGCCCGTCCTGTGGGCACCACGCCCGTCCTGTGGACACCATGCCCGTCCTGTGGGCACCATGCCCGTCCTGTGGGCACCATGCCCGTCCTGTGGGCACCATGCCCGTCCTGTGGGCACCATGCCCGTCCTGTGGGCACCATGCCCGTCCTGTGGGCACCATGCCCGTCCTGTGGGCACCATGCCCGTTCTGAGGGCACCATGCCCGTCCTGTGGGCACCACGCCCGTCCTGTGGGCACCACGCCCGTCCTGTGGGCACCACGCCCGTCTTGTGGGCACCATGCCCGTCCTGTGGGCACCATGCCCGTCCTGTGGGCACCATGCCCGTCCTGTGGGCACCATGCCCGTCCTGTGGGCACCATGCCCGTCTTGTGGGCACCATGCCCGTCCTGTGAGAGTGTGGGCACCATGCCCGTCCTGTGGGCACCATGCCCGTCCTGTGGGCACCATGCCCGTCTTGTGGGCACCATGCCCGTCCTGTGGGCACCATGCCCGTCTTGTGGGCACAATGCCCGTCCTGTGAGAGTGTGGGCACCATGCCCGTCCTGTGGGCACCATGCCCGTCCTGTGGGAGTGTGGGCACCATGCCCGTCTTGTGGGCACCATGCCCGTCCTGTGGGAGTGTGGGCACCATGCCCGTCCTGTGGGCACCATGCCCGTCCTGTGGGAGTGTGGGCACCATGCCCGTCCTGTGGGCACCATGCCCGTCCTGTGGGCACCATGCCCGTCCTGTGGGCACCATGCCCGTCGTGTGGGCACCATGCCCGTCCTGTGGGCACCATGCCCGTCCTGTGGGCACCATGCCCGTCCTGTGGGCACCATGCCCGTCCTGTGGGCACCATGCCCGTCCTGTGGGCACCATGCCCGTCCTGTGAGAGTGTGGGCACCATGCCCGTCCTGTGGGCACCATGCCCGTCCTGGGGGAGTGTGGGCATCATGCCCGTCCTGTGGGCACCATGCCCGTCCTGTGGGCACCATGCCCGTCCTGTGGGCACCATGCCCGTCCTGTGGGCACCATGCCCGTCCTGTGGGCACCATTCCCGTCCTGTGGGCACCATGGCCGTCCTGTGGGCACCATGCCCGTCCTGTGGGCACCATGCTTGTCCTATGGGAGTGTGGCACCATGCCCGTCCTGTGGGCACCATGCCCGTCCTGTGGGCACCATGCCCGTCCTGTGGGCACCATGCCCGTCCTGTGGGCACCATGCCCGTCCTATGGGCACCGTACCCGTCCTTTGATCACCATGCCCGTCCTGTGGATAAGTGGCAGAAGGCTACAGAATCCCGTAATGTTGCACAGTAAGTACAAGTCAGTGCACGTTCAACCATGCAACTGAAAGGTGTTGCAGACAAGCGTATTTGAGCAAGGTTACCGAGGGTCGTTGCTTGAGACGGGCCGCGCTGAGAATCCTTGATCAGTCGGCCCCATTGTGTCAAATTGGCTCGCTAACAGCCGGATTAATGGCGCTGATTTGACTCGCTGATTAGTTTTGTGGCGAGAAAGTAANACCCCATAACCATGTCATCTACGATAGTGAGGCTGTTCCACAAGATCCTGAGCAGCAGGCTCTCCGGGGCGGTCAGGATCGACAGGCGGCAGAGGCTTTCGTTCCCGTGGACGGATGCCCTGAAAACCTGGTGATCCTGGACGCCCTCCTAGCTGAGGCTCGTGCGCTCAAGCACAACACGCACCTAGCGTTTCTGGATATGGAGAAGGCTTTCGATAGCGTCTCCCATCCGGCCATCCATCGGGCCATGAAGCGCAAAGGCATCCCAAAGCCTTTAAGGACATATATAATGTCGGGCTATGATCGGTCCTCAACCGTGATAACCAGCCAAGGGGAGAAGTCGAAGGACATCCTGATCACTAGGGGGGTGAAACAGGGTGACCCCCTATCTCATTTCTCTTCAACCTGATAATTGATGAGGCAATTACCAGGGCTAAGGATCTGGGGCTAGGGGTCGGACTGGGGGGAGAAAAGGTATCAGCACTGGCGTTCGCGGACGATCTGGTTGTGGCAGCGGAAACGGCTGCCGGACTACAGACACTCATAACGAGTATTTGCCACACACTGCGTGGCTCTGGTCTTAAAGTAAACGCTGCAAAATGCCGTACGCTAAGCATAGCGATCGATGCACACCGCAAGACGTGGCATGTCCCCACTAGGAAGGCATACTACGTCGGGGACGATGCAATCGGTACTATGAGCGTGGCGGACGAGTATAAGTACTTAGGGATTCTTATCGGGGCCGGGGGCAGACGCTTATCCTACGGTTCCCTGTTTGAGGACGGCCTGACCCACATCACGAAGGCGCCACTCAACCCCAACAGAGGCTATACCTACTTAAGCACCACCTAATCCCCAAGATGAACCACCGCCTTGTCCTCGGACGTGTGGCTAAAACGGAGTTGGCGAGGCTTGACGGCGGCTGCGGCACGCCACTCGTGGCTGGCTGCGGCTGCCTCACGATACTCCCAATGCCTTTATCCACGCGGACGTGAAAGACGGTGGACTAGGAATACCCGACTTTGCCACATCGATCCGGTTGCAAAAGAACAAGCGGCTCGGGGCGCTAGTAGAGTCGGAGGATCCAGTGGTAGTGGCAGCGGCTCTCCTACCCGCGTTCCAAGCGCGAATGCGGCGATGGGTAGACCCGACCACGGCTGCCGGAACCCCGTCCAACAGAACGACCGAGTGCTCGAGAAGGTGGAAAGCAAAACTGTACAGCATGGTTGATGGGGCCGGCCTCGCGTCCTCTTGTGAGGTACCTTCCTGCCACAAGTGGGTCGCATCCGGTACCCGTCTGCTAAGCGGAGGAGATTTTGCTCACGCCATCCAGATCCGGGCAAACGCTGTGGCCACGCCGTCTAGAGCAGCCAGGGGTAGACCCGAGGCTTCTGGTCTCTGCGATGCCTGTCGGAAACCAGGAACCCTGGGCCACATATCCCAGGCATGCCACAAGACGCACGGGGCTCGGGTGAAACGTCATGACGATATCACCCGGTTCGTAGCCGGCCGCCTGCGGCAAAGAGGCTTCGAGGTGGAACGCGAAGTCCGTATACCAGATGGAGGGACCTTCTGCAAGCCTGACATCATAGCTTGCAAAGGTGACGAGGCCTTCATATTAGACACCCAGGTCTCAGCTGATAACTTCCCACTCTCCCGTCCACATCAGAGCAAGTGCGACAAGTACGGCACCCCCGAGATCCTGCAGAAGGTCCGGGAGTATACCGGGAAGCATACAGCATCCGCCTCTTCAATAACCCTTAATTGGAGAGGAGGATGGTGCAAGGAGAGTGCACGTGGTTTAATGGATATGGGTCTCACCAAGAGCGACCTAGAGATCTGCTCTGTGAAGGCCCTGACCTGGACATATTCAATATATAGAATATGGTCCAAGACCACGTCACGGGGCAGACCACCATAGTCCCAGGATCACTGTGCACAGGGTGCATAAGGGTCAATATAGTCTCGCTTAGGTGAACCGCAGCCACGATAGCTGGTAGCCAACTATCTAAGCAGAGTTGTCATCCGGAGTACCACTTCTCCCAATGGCTTCTCATAAGAGGGTGGAGGACCTGGCCGGAGCCCGCGAGTGGGTAAGGCGGCGGCCGGAGGGACCCCATGCGCATACATGATATCCCTCCCGCTCCGGGGCTTTGTTAGGAGCTTCCACTGTGTCTAGTTTTCCATGTATGCCGATGTCAAGTCATCAATCCTGCCGCTTAGGCAGCTTGCTGCTTTGGCCTTCAGCGTTTGTTCTTTTTTAATGTTATACTGTGCACCTCTACCTATGTGTGCTGTGTCCCATATAGAAAAAAACCAATACAAAAGAATTTTCCATTAATATTATGTTTTTATTTTCAGGTTATTATTATGTATTATTAGTATCATCTTAACTCTTGTGGGTGTGATGAGATCTGCCATATTTGTGTATTTTAGTTTGTGTGTTGTTAGGGTATTAGGTATGCTTAGTGGTACCATCTCGCCATGCCCTATGGCTGGGGGGATCGGTGCCCGAGCTATATCAAAACCCTATACCCCCCCGAAGTGGCAAGGGGAGTTAGGGGACAAAAAATAACGTAACTGATCAAGTTGATGACAACGGTCAAACACCAACACTTATGAGTCTTTGTATTGTCTGTGATGGCTGACACAACTCTTCTCCCAGACGCTGATGACAGTATTTAGCTGTGTGAGGGTGTGTGGTGGTGGTGGTGGTGCTGGTGGTGGTGTGCTGTCATAGGTGGGTGAAGGTGTGTGGTGGTAATGGTGGTGGGTGGTGGTGTGTGGTGGTGGTGGTGGTGGTGGTGGTGTGTGTTGTCATAGCTGTGTGAAGGTGTGTGGTGGTGGTGGTGGTGGTGGTGTGTGTACTCTTGTAGCTGGGGTGAAGGTGGTGGTGTAAAGCTAATCTCTGGAGCCAGCGTAGTAGAGATAACCAGCAGAGTTATCTTAGTTATCTCTGGTGTTTGATAATTAGCGGTTGTTGGTGTAGCAGCTGGTAGTGAAGGGCGGAGTATAAACCATCGCTGGTAATTACAGTCGCCAGCCTCAGCTGGGCCAGGCGTCCAGGCCCACGTTGGCTCCTCCGCGCGCTCCAACTTTTTATTAAAATAAAGTCAAAATAGTTTCATACGAGTCTCAGAATGGCATTAATACCACCCTTGTGTCTGGGATCTCCACGTGTTTGTGACGCAAGTAGTTTGTGACGCATCCTGAGAAGCAATGGACGCATCCTGAGAAGCAATGGACGCATCCTGAGAAGCAATAGACGCATCCTGAGAAGCAATGGACGCATCCTGAGAAGCAATGGACGCATCCTGAGAAGCAATAGACGCATCCTGAGAAGCAATGGACGCATCCTGGTTGATAGGGGCGATCAATTGGATTAGTTCATTAAGAAGACACTCGCTTTACACAAAGTAATTAAAGCGGCCCAATCACTATTATCAACAATTACAGAATGCATAGAAATTGTCTTAATATATTACTAAGTTCGGCAGAAAGAAACTACTGGGAATAAGCTAATAGAGGAGGCGTCCATAGCCTAGTGCCCTGGAGGCAGGAGCACGCCGGGAAGCGTCCATAGCCTAGTGCCCTGGAGGCAGGAGCACGCCGGGAAGCGTCCATAGCCTAGTGCCCTGGAGGCAGGAGCACGCCGGGAAGCGTCCATAGCCTAGTGCCCTGGAGGCAGGAGCACGCCGGGAGGCGTCCATAGCCTAGTGCCCTGGAGGCAGGAGCACGCCGGGAGGCGTCCATAGCCTAGTGCCCTGGAGGCAGGAGCACGCCGGGAGGCGTCCATAGCCTAGTGCCCTGGAGGCAGGAGCACGCCGGGAAGCGTCCATAGCCTAGTGCCCTGGAGGCAGGAGCACGCCGGGAAGCGTCCATAGCCTAGTGCCCTGGAGGCAGGAGCACGCCGGGAGGCGTCCATAGCCTAGTGCCCTGGAGGCAGGAGCACGCCGGGAAGCGTCCATAGCCTAGTGCCCTGGAGGCAGGAGCACGCCGGGAAGCGTCCATAGCCTAGTGCCCTGGAGGCAGGAGCACGCCGGGAAGCGTCCATAGCCTAGTGCCCTGGAGGCAGGAGCACGCCGGGAAGCGTCCATAGCCTAGTGCCCTGGAGGCAGGAGCACGCCGGGAAGCGTCCATAGCCTAGTGCCCTGGAGGCAGGAGCACGCCGGGAAGCGTCCATAGCCTAGTGCCCTGGAGGCAGGAGCACGCCGGGAAGCGTCCATAGCCTAGTGCCCTGGAGGCAGGAGCACGCCGGGAGGCGTCCATAGCCTAGTGCCCTGGAGGCAGGAGCACGCCGGGAGGCGTCCATAGCCTAGTGCCCTGGAGGCAGGAGCACGCCGGGAGGCGTCCATAGCCTAGTGCCCTGGAGGCAGGAGCACGCCGGGAGGCGTCCATAGCCTAGTGCCCTGGAGGCAGGAGCACGCCGGGAAGCGTCCATAGCCTAGTGCCCTGGAGGCAGGAGCACGCCGGGAAGCGTCCATAGCCTAGTGCCCTGGAGGCAGGAGCTCGCCGGGAAGCGTCCATAGCCTAGTGCCCTGGAGGCAGGAGCACGCCGGGAAGCGTCCATAGCCTAGTGCCCTGGAGGCAGGAGCACGCCGGGAAGCGTCCATAGCCTAGTGCCCTGGAGGCAGGAGCACGCCGGGAAGCGTCCATAGCCTAGTGCCCTGGAGGCAGGAGCACGCCGGGAGGCGTCCATAGCCTAGTGCCCTGGAGGCAGGAGCACGCCGGGAGGCGTCCATAGCCTAGTGCCCTGGAGGCAGGAGCACGCCGGGAGGCGTCCATAGCCTAGTGCCCTGGAGGCAGGAGCACGCCGGGAGGCGTCCATAGCCTAGTGCCCTGGAGGCAGGAGCACGCCGGGAAGCGTCCATAGCCTAGTGCCCTGGAGGCAGGAGCACGCCGGGAGGCGTCCATAGCCTAGTGCCCTGGAGGCAGGAGCACGCCGGGAGGCGTCCATAGCCTAGTGCCCTGGAGGCAGGAGCACGCCGGGAGGCGTCCATAGCCTAGTGCCCTGGAGGCAGGAGCACGCCGGGAGGCGTCCATAGCCTAGTGCCCTGGAGGCAGGAGCACGCCGGGAGGCGTCCATAGCCTAGTGCCCTGGAGGCAGGAGCACGCCGGGAGGCGTCCATAGCCTAGTGCCCTGGAGGCAGGAGCACGCCGGGAGGCGTCCATAGCCTAGTGCCCTGGAGGCAGGAGCACGCCGGGAGGCGTCCATAGCCTAGTGCCCTGGAGGCAGGAGCACGCCGGGAGGCGTCCATAGCCTAGTGCCCTGGAGGCAGGAGCACGCCGGGAGGCGTCCATAGCCTAGTGCCCTGGAGGCAGGAGCACGCCGGGAGGCGTCCATAGCCTAGTGCCCTGGAGGCAGGAGCACGCCGGGAGGCGTCCATAGCCTAGTGCCCTGGAGGCAGGAGCACGCCGGGAAACTTCTCAACTCAGAATCAGAAGTTTTAGTCCCACGAGAAACTTGGTGCGACCAGTGATAAGTCTCCGTTGAGTTTACTCCTAATATGTTGCCATCTATGGCAACATATCCATGACAACGTATTCATGGTAACATATACATGGCAACATATTCATGGTAACATATACATGGCAACATATTCATGGCAACATATTCATGGCAACATATTCATGGCAACATATTCATGGCAACATATCCATGGCAACATATTCATGGCAACATATCCATGGCAACATATTCATGGCAACATATTTATGGTAACATATCCATGGCAACATAACCATGGCAACATATCCATGGTAACATATCCATGGCAACATATACATGCCAACATATTTATGGTAACATATCCATGGCAACATATCCATGGCAACATATCCATGGCAACATATCCATGGCAACATATCCATGGCAACATATTCATGGCAACATATCCATGGCAACATATTCATGGCAACATATTCATGGCAACATATCCATGGCAACATATTCATGGCAACATATCCATGGCAACACGTCCATGACAACATATCTATGGCTACATAACCATGGCAACATCTCGATGGCAACATATCCATGACAACATATCTATGGCAACATATCCATGCTGCAAGAGAGGGTGGGTGTAACTGGAGCCCAAGAGGTGGGTACTGGAATGTGTGGGTGTAAGCGGTGGGTGAAGCAGGATACTCACTCCCGCCACCGACAACTTTACAAGCCAAAGTGGACAAGTAGTCTCGTTACCAAGACAAGGTCAGATAAGACCACAAATAAATAGTGTCGTCTGAAGCTATGAAGCATCGTAGCGACCCTGAGTAGTTAGTAGCCGAGGCAAGAGGGACGTATCCCGGACCTTGAGCACACATGTGCTGTGAGAGCCAGCGAGGCGTCACATCTGCTTGTCAGGAACAGCGACCGCAGCTGCAGTCATTTGTCATGCATTGTCCTTTGTCATGCAAACCTGATCCCTGTCATCAAGGCACTCACTGTCACTCTCCAACCCTACCTCGGAACTCCCTCTTCCGCGACACCATTATAATAATAACCTGGTTGTCCCGGGAGGCCGGGGGGGGGGGGTAACGTGACCCGAGGAGTGGCCAGGGAAGTGAGGCAGGAGTGGCCAGGATAGTGAGGCAGGAGTGGCCAGGGAAGTGAGGCAGGAGTGGCCAGGGTAGTGAGGCAGGAGTGGCCAGGATAGTGAGGCAGGAGTGGCCAGGGAAGTGAGGCAGGAGTGCCCAGGATAGTGAGGCAGGAGTGGCCAGGGAAGTGAGGCAGGAGTGGCCAGGATAGTGAGGCACGAGTGGCCAGGATAGTAAGGCAGGAGTGGCCAGGATAGTGAGGCAGGAGTGGCCAGGGAAGTGAGGCAAGAGTGGCCAGGATAGTGAGGCAGGAGTGGCCAGGATAGTGAGGCAGGAGTGGCCAGGGTAGTGAGGCAGGAGTGGCCAGGATAGTGAGGCAGGAGTGGCCAGGGAAGTGAGGCAGGAGTGGCCAGGGAAGTGAGGCAGGAGTGGCCAGGATAGTGAGGCAGGAGTGGCCAGGATAGTGAGGCACGAGTGGCCAGGATAGTAAGGCAGGAGTGGCCAGGATAGTGAGGCAAGAGTGGTCAGGATAGTGAGGCAGGAGTGGCCAGGATAGTGAGGCAGGAGTGGCCAGGATAGTGAGGCAGGAGTGGCCAGGATAGTGAGGCAGGAGTGGCCAGGATAGTGAGGCAGGAGTGGCCAGGGTAGTGAGGCAGGAGTGGCCAGGGTAGTGAGGCAGGAGTGGCCAGGATAGTGAGGCAGGAGTGGCCAGGGTAGTGAGGCAGGAGTGGCCAGGATAGTGAGGCAGGAGTGGCCCAGGGTAGTGAGGGAGGAGTGGCCAGGATAGTGAGGCAGGAGTGGCCAGGGTAGTGAGGCAGGAGTGGCCAGGATAGTGAGGCAGGAGTGGCCAGTACAGTGAGGCAGGAGTGGCCAGGGTAGCAAGGCAGGAGTGGCCAGGGTAGCGAGGCAGGAGTGGCCAGGATAGTGAGGCAGGTCATGGGGGGGCTGGTGGTGGTGGTGAGGGCCACCAGTCATGGTGGGGGGCTGGTGGTGGTGGTGAGGGCCACCAGTCATGGTGGGGGGCTGGTGGTGGTGGTGAGGGCCACCAGTCATGGTGGGGGCTGGTAGTGGTGGTGAGGGCCACCAGTCATGGTGGGGGCTGGTGGTGGTGGTGGTGAGGGCCACCAGTCATGTGGGGGCTGGTGGTGGTGGTGAGGGCCACCAGTCATGGTGGGGGCTGGTGGTGGTGGTGAGGGCCACCAGTCATGGTGGGGGCTGGTGGTGGTGGTGAGGGCCACCAGTCATGGTGGGGGCTGGTAGTGGTGGTGAGGGCCACCAGTCATGGTGGGGGCTGGTGGTGGTGGTGGTGAGGGCCACCAGTCATGTGGGGGCTGGTGGTGGTGGTGAGGGCCACCAGTCATGGTGGGGGCTGGTGGTGGTGGTGAGGGCCACCAGTCATGGTGGGGGCTGGTGGTGGTGGTGGTGAGGGCCACCAGTCATGGTGGGGGCTGGTGGTGGTGGTGTGAGGGCCACCAGTCATGTGGGGGCTGGTGGTGGTGGTGAGGGCCACCAGTCATGGTGGGGCTGGTAGTGGGGGTGAGGGCCACCAGTCATGGTGGGGGCTGGTGGTGGTGGTGAGGGCCACCAGTCATGGTGGGGGGCTGGTGGTGGTAGTGAGGGCCACCACGTCATGGGGGGGGGCTGGTGGTGGTGGTGAGGGCCACCAGTCATGGTGGGGGGCTGGTGGTGGTGGTGAGGGCCACCAGTCATGGGGGGGGGGGGCTGGTGGTGGTGGTGATGGCCACCAGTCATGGTGGGGGGCTGGTGGTGGTGGTGAGGGCCACCAGTCATGTGGGGGCTGGTGGTGGTGGTGAGGGCCACCAGTCATGGTGGGGGGCTGGTGGTGGTGGTGAGGGCCACCAGTCATGGGGGGCTGGTTGGTGGTGGTGAGGGCACCAGTCATGTGGGGGCTGGTGGTTGTGGTGAGGGCCACCAGTCATGGTGGGGGCTGGTGGTGGTGGTGAGGGCCACCAGTCATGGTGGGGGGCTGGTGGTGGTGGTGAGGGCCACCAGTCATGGTGGGGGGCTGGTGGTGGTGGTGAGGGCCACCAGTCATGGTGGGGGGCTGGTGGTGGGGGTGAGGGCCACCAGTCATGGTGGGGGCTGGTGGTGATGGTGAGGGCCACCAGTCATGGTGGGGGGCTGGTGGTGGTGGTGAGGGCCACCAGTCATGGTGGGGGCTGGTGTTGGTGGTGGTGAGGGCCACCAGTCATGTGGGGGCTGGTGGTGGTGGTGAGGGCCACCAGTCATGTGGGGGCTGGTGGTGGTGGTGAGGGCCACCAGTCATGTGGGGGCTGATGGTGGTGGTGAGGGCCACCAGTCATGGTGGGGGCTGGTGGTGGTGGTGAGGGCCACCAGTCATGGTGGGGGGCTGGTGGTGGTGGTGAGGGCCACCAGTCATGGTGGGGGCTGGTGGTGGTGGTGAGGCCACCAGTCATGGTGGGGGCTGGTGGTGGTGGTGAGGGCCACCAGTCATGGTGGGGGCTGATGGTGGTGGTGAGGGCCACCAGTCATGGTGGGGGCTGGTGGTGGTGGTGAGGGCCACCAGTCATGGTGGGGGCTGATGGTGGTGGTGAGGGCCACCAGTCATGGTGGGGGGCTGGTGGTGGTGGTGGTGAGGGCCACCAGTCATGGTGGGGGCTGGTAGTGGTGGTGAGGGCCACCAGTCATGGTGGGGGCTGATGGTGGTGGTGGTGAGGGCCACCAGTCATGGTGGGGGCTGGTAGTGGTGGTGAGGGCCACCAGTCATGGTGGGGGCTGGTGGTGGTGGTGGTGAGGGCCACCAGTCATGGTGGGGGGCTGGTGGTGGTGGTGAGGGCCACCAGTCATGGTGGGGGCTGATGGTGGTGGTGAGGGCCACCAGTCATGGTGGGGGGCTGGTGGTGGTGGTGGTGAGGGCCACCAGTCATGTGGGGGCTGATGGTGGTGAGGGCCACCAGTCATGTGGGGGCTGATGGTGGTGGTGAGGGCCACCAGTCATGTGGGGGCTGATGGAGGTGGTGAGGGCCACCAGTCATGTGGGGGCTGGTGGTGGTGGTGAGGGCCACCAGTCATGTGGGGGCTGATGGTGGTGAGGGCCACCAGTCATGTGGGGGCTGATGGTGGTGGTGAGGGCCACCAGTCATGGTGGGAGGCTGATGGTGGTGGTGAGGGCCACCAGTCATGGTGGGGGCTGGTGGTGGTGGTGAGGGCCACCAGTCATGGTGGGGGCTGGTGGTGGTGGTGAGGGCCACCAGTCATGGTGGGGGCTGGTGGTGGTGGTGAGGGCCACCAGTCATGGTGGGGGCTGGTGGTGGTGGTGAGGGCCACCAGTCATGGTGGGGGCTGGTGTTGGTGGTGGTGAGGGCCACCAGTCATGGTGGGGGCTGGTGGTGGTGGTGAGGGCCACCAGTCATGTGGGGGCTGGTGGTGGTGGTGAGGGCCACCAGTCATGTGGGGGCTGGTGGTGGTGGTGAGGGCCACCAGTCATGGTGGGGGCTGGTGGTGGTGGTGAGGGCCACCAGTCATGTGGGGGCTGATGGTGGTGGTGAGGGCCACCAGTCATGTGGGGGCTGGTGGTGGTGGTGAGGGCCACCAGTCATGGTGGGGGGCTGGTGGTGGTGGTGAGGGCCACCAGTCATGTGGGGGCTGGTGGTGGTGGTGAGGGCCACCAGTCATGGTGGAGGCTGGTGGTGGTGGTGAGGGCCACCAGTCATGTGGGGGCTGATGGTGGTGGTGAGGGCCACCAGTCATGTGGGGGCTGGTGGTGGTGGTGAGGGCCACCAGTCATGTGGGGGCTGATGGTGGTGGTGAGGGCCACCAGTCATGTGGGGGCTGGTGGTGGTGGTGAGGGCCACCAGTCATGTGGGGGCTGATGGTGGTGAGGGACCATGTTGTTGAGTCAACATGAGTTAACATGAGGTAACGTGGACGAGGCCTTAGGTCGTGCACAGTCAACATGTGCATGTGGTTGTGGCAGATGGCGTCAGTCAGGCAACATGAGGGACAGGACAAGCTACCTATTGCAACCCACCAACCATGTTTGACCAGGCGCCAGTCACGCCTTGCACCCATGTTGTGTTGGTGCCACCAGTGTTGGTGCCACCAGTGTTGGTGCCACCAGTGTTGGTACCACCAGTGTTGGTACCACCAGTGTTGGTGCCACCAGTGTTGGTGCTACCAGTGTTGGTGCCACCAGTGTTGGTGCTACCAGTGTTGGTACCACCAGTGTTGGTGCCACCAGTGTTGGTGCTACCAGTGTTGGTGCCAGCAGTGTTGGTGCCACCAGTGTTGGTGCCACCAGTGTTGGTGCTACCAGTGTTGGTGCCACCAGTGTTGGTGCCACCAGTGTTGGTGCTACCAGTGTTGGTGCTACCAGTGTTGGTGCCACCAGTGTTGGTGCTACCAGTGTTGGTGCCAGCAGTGTTGGTGCCACCAGTGTTGGTACCACCAGTGTTGGTGCCACCAGTGTTGGTGCCACCAGTGTTGGTGCTACCAGTGTTGGTGCCAGCAGTGTTGGTGCCACCAGTGTTGGTACCACCAGTGTTGGTGCCACCAGTGTTGGTGCTACCAGTGTTGGTGCCAGCAGTGTTGGTGCCACCAGTGTTGGTGCTACCAGTGTTGGTGCCACCAGTGTTGGTGCCACCAGTGTTGGTGCTACCAGTGTTGGTGCTACCAGTGTTGGTGCCACCAGTGTTGGTGCTACCAGTGTTGGTGCCACCAGTGTTGGTGCTACCAGTGTTGGTGCCACCAGTGTTGGTGCCACCAGTGTTGGTGCTACCAGTGTTGGTGCTACCAGTGTTGGTGCCACCAGTGTTGGTGCTACCAGTGTTGGTGCCAGCAGTGTTGGTGCCACCAGTGTTGGTACCACCAGTGTTGGTGCCACCAGTGTTGGTGCTACAAGTGTTGGTGCCAGCAGTGTTGGTGCCACCAGTGTTGGTGCTACCAGTGTTGGTGCCACCAGTGTTGGTGCCACCAGTGTTGGTGCTACCAGTGTTGGTGCTACCAGTGTTGGTGCCACCAGTGTTGGTGCTACCAGTGTTGGTGCCACCAGTGTTGGTGCTACCAGTGTTGGTGCCACCAGTGTTGGTGCCACCAGTGTTGGTGCTACCAGTGTTGGTGCTACCAGTGTTGGTGCCACCAGTGTTGGTGCTACCAGTGTTGGTGCTACCAGTGTTGGTGACACCAGTGTTGGTACCACCAGTGTTGGTGCTACCAGTGTTGGTGACACCAGTGTTGGTGCCACCAGTGTTGGTGCCACCAGTGTTGGTGACACCAGTGTTGGTGCCACCAGTGTTGGTGCCACCAGTGTTGGTGCCACCAGTGTTGGTGCCACCAGTGTTGGTACCACCAGTGTTGGTGACACCAGTGTTGGTGCCACCAGTGTTGGTGACACCAGTGTTGGTGCCACCAGTGTTGGTGCCACCAGTGTTGGTACCACCAGTGTTGGTGACACCAGTGTTGGTGCCACCAGTGTTGGTGCTACCAGTGTTGGTGCCACCAGTGTTGGTGCCAGCAGTGTTGGTGCTACCAGTGTTGGTGCCACCAGTGTTGGTGCCACCAATGTTGGTGCCACTAGTGTTGGTGCCACCAGTGTTGGTGCTACCAGTGTTAGTGCCACCAGTGTTGGTGCTACCAGTGTTGGTGCCACCAGTGTTGGTGCCACCAGTGTTGGTGCCACCAGTGTTAGTGCCACCAGTGTTGGTGCTACCAGTGTTGGTGCTACCAGTGTTGGTGCCAGCAGTGTTGGTGCCAGCAGTGTTGGTGCTACCAGTGTTGGTGCCACCAGTGTTGGTGCCACCAGTGTTGGTGCCACCAGTGTTGGTGCCACGGGCAGCTCACAGCACCACTAATATAGTGCGTCAGTCACTGCTCTAAATACCAGAGAGGTGCAGCACACACCATGTCCAGCACCTCTCAGGTCAGTCACTCTCACACGTCACTATCCTGTAACACCTCTCAGGTCAGTCACTCTTACACCTCACTATCCTGTAACACCTCTCAGGTCAGTCACTCTCACACCTCACCATCCTGTAACACCTCTCAGGTCAGTCACTCTCACACGTCACTATCCTGTAACACCTCTCAGGTCAGTCACTCTCACACCTCACTATCCTGTAACACCTCTCAGGTCAGTCACTCTCACACCTCACCATCCTGTAACACCTCTCAGGTCAGTCACTCTCACACCTCACCATCCTGTAACACCTCTCAGGTCAGTCACTCTCACACCTCACTATCCTGTAACACCTCTCAGGTCAGTCACTCTCACACCTCACCATCCTGTAACACCTCTCAGGTCAGTCACTCTCACACCTCACCATCCTGTAACACCTCTCAGGTCAGTCACTCTCACACCTCACCATTCTGTAACACCTCTCAGGTCAGTCACTCTCACACGTCACCATCCTGTAACACCTCTCAGGGCAGTCACTCTCACACGTCACCATCCTGTAACACCTCTCAGGTCAGTCACTCTCACACGTCACCATCCTGTAACACCTCTCAGGGCAGTCACTCTCACACCTCACCATCCTGTAACGGAAAAGTGATCAACTTGAGGCTAAATGTTGCTTTATTCTCGATTCCATTGAAAGTTTAGGCTCGTAAATTGTGAGATATTGTAGTCGTGATTGACGCCGCTTGAGAGTGAGGGCGGGACTACACCTGTGGCCCTACACTGACCTCTGGTAACGAGGCCACAAGGGTGACCTGTGGTAACGAGGCCACAAGGGTGACCTCTGGTAACGAGGCCACAAGGGTGACCTGTGGTAACGAGGCCACAAGGGTGACCTCTGGTAACGAGGCCACAAGGGTGACCTCTGGTAACGAGGCAACAAGGGGTGACCTCTGGTAACGAGGCCACAAGGGTGACCTGTAGTAACGAGGCCACAAGGGTGACCTCTGGTAACGAGGCCACAAGGGTGACCTCTGGTAACGAGCCAACAAGGGTGACCTCTGGTAACGAGGCCACAAGGGTGATCTCTGGTAACGAGGCCACAAGGGTGACCTGTAGTAACGAGGCCACAAGGGTGACCTCTGGTAACGAGGCAACAAGGGGTGACCTCTGGTAACGAGGCCACAAGGGTGACCTCTGGTAACGAGGCCACAAGGGTGACCTGTAGTAACGAGGCCACAAGGGTGACCTGTAGTAACGAGGCCACAAGGGTGACCTCTGGTAACGAGGCACCAAGGGGTGACCTCTGGTAACGAGCCAACAAGGGTGACCTCTGGTAACGAGGCCACAAGGGTGATCTCTGGTAACGAGGCCACAAGGGTGACCTGTAGTAACGAGGCCACAAGGGTGACCTCTGGTAACGAGGCAACAAGGGGTGACCTCTGGTAACGAGGCCACAAGGGTGACCTCTGGTAACGAGGCCACAAGGGTGACCTGTAGTAACGAGGCCACAAGGGTGACCTGTAGTAACGAGGCCACAAGGGTGACCTCTGGTAACGAGGCACCAAGGGTGACCTGTAGTAACGAGGCCACAAGGGTGACCTGTAGTAACGAGGCCACAAGGGTGACCTCTGGTAACGAGGCACCAAGGGTGACCTGTAGTAACGAGGCCACAAGGGTGACCTGTAGTAACGAGGCCACAAGGGTGACCTCTGGTAACGAGGCACCAAGGGGTGACCTCTGGTAACGAGCCAACAAGGGGTGTAGTTCGTGTTGGTGTAACATGTCTCAAACCGGTCATAAACGACTCATAAACCACTCTGATTAATTTGTATTGACTGACTCAAGACAATTGGTGGTGGCGGTGAGGTGAGTGTGGGTAGCCAGTGGTGGGGCCAGGCTGACGCCACACCCGGCGACGACACACCCGGCGACGCCACACCTGGCGACGCCACACCCGGCGACGACACACCTGGCGACGCCACACCCGGCGACGCCACACCCGGCGACGCCACACCCGGCGACGCCACACCCGGCGACGCCACACCCGGCGACGCCACACCCGGCGACGCCACACCTGGCGACGGCACACCCGGCGACGCCACACCTGGCGACGGCACACCCGGCGACGCCACACCTGGCGACGCCACCTCCTCTTACAGTGGATGAGACTCGCCTGACGCTCTGGGTGTCGTGTTCAGCAACTGCAACAGTGCTTTAAGTGCTACGATCTGCCCCATCACCAGGTGCCAGCGCCCCGTCCAGACGTGCAGTGTCTGCGTCCTGCACCATCATTACACCATCCGGAAAGAAACAACCTATCACTGCCTGCTCTGCAATGGTGAACACCCTGCAGTTTCCTACCGATGCCCCCACAGACAGGAAAACATGAAGGCCCACAAGGTCAACCCCCCTGACTCCTTCACCAGAACTTCCGGAGCAATAACCAGCACCTCACCAGAAGACTTTCCAGTCCTACCAAACAGTAGCGACTCCCGCCAGGCGACGCAGCCTTCACTCTGGGTCCCCAGTGTGAAGGCTGGGTCCCCAGTGTGAAGGCTGGGTCCCCAGTGTGAAGGCTGGGTCCCCAGTGTGAAGGCTGGGTCCCCAGTGTGAAGGCTGGGTCCCCAGTGTGAAGGCTGGGTCCCCAGTGTGAAGGCTGGGTCCCCAGTGTGAAGGCTGGGTCCCCAGTGTGAAGGCTGGGTCCCCAGTGTGAAGGCTGGGTCCCCAGTGTGAAGGCTGGGTCCCCAGTGTGAAGGCTGGGTCCCCAGTGTGAAGGCTGGGTCCCCAGTGTGAAGGCTGGGTCCCCAGTGTGAAGGCTGGGTCCCCAGTGTGAAGGCTGGGTCCCCAGCAGCATCGTCACAGCCCCCTGCATCACGTGGCCGCATTATCCCTGGTCTTATACGACTAGCAGAGAGGCTTGACGGGCCAGACAACCGCCGATTGGTCAGGGGACTGAATGTGGTGTACCTAGCCTATGGCCTGGACCCCATCATAGCCCCTGACGCAAGCCTCACTACCTCCCCTACCACACAGGGAACGTCCTCAAGGTCGACCACCAAGTCGATATTAACTTCAGTCTTCAGCACCATCAAAGACCCAGACTGCACAAACAGCACCATCTTCCACTCCAGCCCCAATAGCTCCCACCATCACCATCTCAGCAGATGCACATGATGCTGTCCACGACCACCAACACAACCACCGACGCGACTGAACCACCTTCTACCACCACACTGCGACTACCAGAACCAACCTCAACCTCAGGCTGTGAGACCAAAGCAAAGTCCACCAACTACAGACTACGCCACGGACCTACAGGCCTCGGACTCCTCAGACCAGGAACTCTCAGTAGGAGCTCCATTGCCACAGCTCTCCACCTACTCCGTACAAGACGTCCTCGTGAAGGACACCTCAACCAACTCCAATAACAACACAGCCAAGTCAACTCGAGGCAAGGCTCACAGTAAGAAGAAACGGAAGATCTAGAGGTCTTCACTAACTAGCCAGCTCTATGATTGGTACCTCCAGCCTTCTGAGACTGCTCTCTCCCCCCCTCTCTCTCTCTCACACACACACACACACACACACACACACACACACACACACACACACACACACACACACACACACACACAGATGGAAGTTGGAAACTCAGATGAGTCACAGAGATGTTAGGAAGTTTTCTTTTAGCGTGAGAGTAGTGGGAAAATGGAATGCACTTAAGGAACAGGTTGTGGAAGCAATACTATTCATAATTTTAAAACCAGGTATGATAGGGAAATGGGACAGGAGTCATTGCTGTAAACAACTGATGCTCGAAAGGCGGGATCCAAGAGTCAATGCTCGATCCTGCAGACACATATAGGTGAGTACATATAGGTGAGTACACACACACACACACACACACACACACACACACACACACACACACACACACACACACACACACACACACAGGCCGGGCTTGGGGAGTAGAAGAACTCCCAGAACCCCATCAACCAGGTATCAACCAGGCCTGCTGCTGGGTTATGCCCCGGCCTGACAGCTGAGTGGACAATGCTCGGGATTCGTAGTCCTAAGGTTCCGGGTTTGATCCCCGGTGGAGGCGGAAACAAAGCAGAGTTTCCTTCACCCTGGTGCGCCTGTTCACCTAGCAGTAAATAGATACCTGGGACTTAGACATTTCCTACGGGCTGCTTCCTGGGGATGTGTAACAAAAAGGAGGCCTGGTCGAGGACCGGGCCGCAGGGACGCTAAGCCCCGAAATCATCTCAAGATAAGATAACCTGCTCTTCTCACCTCGACTACGAGGCCTCATCTCCAGACTATTCTTCCGTCTGTCCCAACTTCTCGCTCCGTTTTTACCTGCACAATACAGTCATTGACTGACTTGCATGGTCGGGAATTGAACCCCGACCTGCATGAAGTGAGACCGTCGATCTACCGTCCACCCCAAGTAGTTGGGCTGAGAGTGAGAGGTTGTAATGAGGCCTGGTGCTGGGGAGGACGGGAGCTGGAGCCTGACACCACCGTCACCACCACAACTGGTCATTTGAAGCAATTATCATTTGTCATCATTCTTGTTACATTCGTATTTTTTACCTCCAAATTGTTGCTGCTAAACACCAGGTTACGAATTATATTTTAGTGATGAGTGTTAATGCCCCTGGCGACGCTGCTCTACCCCACGCCTCTACAACCTCTCCTGCTCTGTTGTTAGTGGTTAGTGGCAAGAATGAGATCGTTGACCAGACCACACACTTGAAAGTGAAGGGACGATGACGTTTTGGTCCGTCCTGGACCATTCTCAAGTTGACTTTTGACAATCATTCTCACACTCGACATGAGAATGGTCCAGGACGGACCGAAACGTCGTCGTCCCTTCACCTTCTAGTGTGTGGTCTGGTCAACATACTTCAGCCCCGTTATTGTGACTCATCATCTGCAAGAGAATGACATCATTTCCATATTCAAAAACGTTAAACATTTATGACAATGAGTTGGAAACAACTGATAATTAATACAGTTTTCTTCAGGTGGTCAAGTTGGGTGTTTTGGTAGATCTTGGCCGACGTCTGTTGACCTCTTGACAGCCTCACCTCTCCTAGACCTGCCTCTCTTGCCTGCATGTGTGCTTCTTGCGTGCATGTGTGTTCGCCGCTTTGTCTGCGCATGTGCTCTGATGTGCTCCGATGTATTATGAATGATGACCTTCTTCAACCTTAGTTGGTCTGGCTCTCGTAGTTGGTGTCATGGGTGGTGACCTTCCTTATCCTGTAGTTGGTGTCATGGGTGGTGACCTTCCTATGCCTGTAGTTGGTGCCATGGGTGGTGACCTTCCTTATCCTGTAGTTGGTGTCCATGGGTGGTGACCTTCCTCAGCCTGTAGTTGGTGCCATGGGTGGTGACCTTCCTCAGCCTGTAGTTGGTGTCATGGGTGGTGACCTTCCTTATCCTGTAGTTAGTGTCGTGGGTGGTGACCTTCCTTATCCTGTAGTTGGTGTCGTGGGTGGTGACCTTCCTTATCCTGTAGTTGGTGTCGTGGGTGGTGACCTTCCTTATCCTGT
>WNGS01168619.1:51577-72645 GCA_020271785.1 Procambarus virginalis | reverse complement strand
CACCAGTGTTGGTGCCACCAGTGTTGGTGACACCAGTGTTGTACCACCAGTGTTGGTGCCACCAGTGTTGGTACCACCAGTGTTGGTGAACCAGTGTTGGTGCACCAGTGTTGGTGCCACCAGTGTTGGTGCTACCAGTGTTGGTGACACCAGTGTTGGTGCCACCAGTGTTGGTACCACCAGTGTTGGTGCCACCAGTGTTGGTGCCACAGTGTTGGTGCCACCAGTGTTGGTACCACCAGTGTTGGTGCCACCAGTGTTGGTGCCACCAGTGTTGGTGCCACCAGTGTTGGTGCCACCAGTGTTGTGCTACCAGTGTTGGTGCCACCAGTGTTGGTGCCACCAGTGTTGGTGCCACAGTGTTGGTGCCACCAGTGTTGGTGCTACCAGTGTTGTGCCACCAGTGTTGGTGCCACCAGTGTTGGTGCCACCAGTGTTGGTGCCACTATGTTGGTGCCACCAGTGTTGGTGCCAGCAGTGTTGGTGCCAGTGTTGTGCCACCAGTGTTGGTGCTACCAGTGTTGGTGCCACCAGTGTTGGTGCCACCAGTGTTGGTGCCACCAGTGTTGGTGCCACCAGTGTTGGTGCTACCAGTGTTGGTGCTACCAGTGTTGGTGCTACCAGTGTTGTGCCACCAGTGTTGGTGCCACCAGTGTTGGTGCCACCATGTTGGTGCCCCAGTGTTGGTGCCAGCAGTGTTGGTGCCACCAGTGTTGGTGCCACAGTGTTGGTGCCACCAGTGTTGGTGCTACCAGTGTTGGTGCCACCAGTGTTGGTGCTACCAGTGTTGGTGCCACCAGTGTTGGTGCCACCAGTGTTGGTGCCACCAGTGTTGGTGCCAGCAGTGTTGGTGCCAGCAGTGTTGGTGCCACCAGTGTTGGTGCCACCATGTTGGTGCCACCAGTGTTGGTGCTACCAGTGTTGGTGCCACCAGTGTTGGTGCCACAGTGTTGGTGCCACCAGTGTTGGTGCCACCAGTGTTGGTGCCACCAGTGTTGGTGCCACCAGTGTTGGTGCCACCAGTGTTGTGCCACCAGTGTTGGTGCCACCAGTGTTGGTGCCACCAGTGTTGGTGCTACCAGTGTTGGTGCCACCAGTGTTGGTGCCCCAGTGTTGGTGCCACAGTGTTGTGCCAGCAGTGTTGGTGCCACAGTGTTGGTGCCACCAGTGTTGGTGCCACCAGTGTTGGTGCCACCAGTGTTGGTGCCACAGTGTTGGTGCTACCAGTGTTGGTGCCACCAGTGTTGGTGCCAGTAGTGTTGGTGCCACCAGTGTTGGTGCCACCAGTGTTGTCCACCAGTGTTGGTGCACAGTGTTGGTGCCACCAGTGTTGGTGCCAGCAGTGTTGGTGCCAGCAGTGTTGGTGCCACCAGTGTTGGTGCCACCAGTGTTGGTGCCACCAGTGTTGGTGCCGCCAGTGTTGGTGCCACCAGTGTTGGTGCCAGCAGTGTTGGTGCCAGCAGTGTTGGTGCCACCAGTGTTGGTGCCACCAGTGTTGGTGCCACCAGTGTTGGTGCCAGCAGTGTTGGTGCTACCAGTGTTGGTGCTACCAGTGTTGGTGCCACCAGTGTTGGTGCCACTAGTGTTGGTGCCAGCAGTGTTGGTGCCACCAGTGTTGTGCTACCAGTGTTGGTGCCAGCAGTGTTGGTGCCAGCAGTGTTGGTGCCAGCAGTGTTGGTGCCACCAGTGTTGGTGCCACCAGTGTTGGTGCCACCAGTGTTGGTGCTACCAGTGTTGGTGCCACTAGTGTTGGTGCACCAGTGTTGGTGCCAGCAGTGTTGGTGCCAGCAGTGTTGGTGCTACCAGTGTTGGTGCTACCAGTGTTGGTGCCACTAGTGTTGGTGCTACCAGTGTTGGTGCCAGCAGTGTTGGTGCCAGCAGTGTTGTGCCACCAGTGTTGGTGCCACTAGTGTTGGTGCCAGCAGTGTTGGTGCCAGCAGTGTTGGTGCTACCAGTGTTGGTGCCACCAGTGTTGGTGCCACTAGTGTTGGTGCCACAGTGTTGGTGCCACCAGTGTTGGTGCCACTAGTGTTGGTGCCAGCAGTGTTGGTGCCAGCAGTGTTGGTGCTACCAGTGTTGGTGCCACCAGTGTTGTGCCACCAGTGTTGGTGCCACGGGCAGCTCACAGCACCACTAATTAGTGCGTCAGTCACTGCTCTAAATACCGAGAGGTGCAGCACCACCATGTCCAGCACCTCTCAGGTCAGTCACTCTCACACCTCACCATCCTGTAACACCTCTCAGGTCAGTCCTCTCACACCTCACCATCCTGTAACACCTCTCAGTCGTCACTCTCACACCTCACCATCCTGTAACACCTCTCAGGTCAGTCACTCTCACACCTCACCATCCTGTAACACCTCTCAGGTCAGTCACTCTCACACCTCACCATCCTGTAACACCTCTCAGGGCAGTCACTCTCACACCTCACCATCCTGTAACACCTCTCAGGTCAGTCACTCTCACACCTCACCATCCTGTAACACCTCTCAGGGCAGTCACTCTCACACCTCACCATCCTGTAACACCTCTCAGGGCAGTCACTCTCACACCTCACCATCCTGTAACACCTCTCAGGTCAGTCACTCTCACACCTCACCATCCTGTAACACCTCTCAGGTCAGTCACTCTCACACCTCACCATCCTGTAACACCTCTCAGGGCAGTCACTCTCACACCTCACCATCCTGTAACACCTCTCAGGTCAGTCACTCTCACACCTCACCATCCTGTAACACCTCTCAGGGCAGTCACTCTCACACCTCACCATCCTGTAACACCTCTCAGGGCAGTCACTCTCACACCTCACCATCCTGTAACACCTCTCAGGGCAGTCACTCTCACACCTCACCATCCTGTAACACCTCTCAGGGCAGTCACTCTCACACCTCACCATCCTGTAACACCTCTCAGGCAGTCACTCTCACACCTCACCATCCTGTAACACCTCTCAGGTCAGTCACTCTCACACCTCACCATCCTGTAACAGGAAAGTGATCAACTTGAGGCTAAATGTTGCTTTATTCTCGATTCCATTGAAAGTTTAGGCTCGTAAATTGTGAGATATTGTAGTCGTGATTGACGCCGCTTGAGAGTGAGGGCGGGACTACACCTGTGGCCCTACACTGACCTCTGGGAACGAGACCACAAGGGTGACCTCTGGTAACGAGGCCACAAGGGTGACCTGTGGTAACGAGGCCACAAGGGTGACCTCTGGTAACGAGGCCACAAGGGTGACCTCTGGTAACGAGGCCACAAGGGTGACCTCTGGTAACGAGGCCACAAGGGTGACCTCTGGTAACGAGGCCACAAGGGTGACCTCTGGTAACGAGGCAACAAGGGTGACCTCTGGTAACGAGGCCACAAGGGTGACCTCTGGTAACGAGGCCACAAGGGTGACCTCTGGTAACGAGGCCACAAGGGTGACCTCTGGTAACGAGGCCACAAGGGTGACTTCTGGTAACGAGGCAACAAGGGGTGACCTCTGGTAACGAGGCAACAAGGGGTGACCTCTGGTAACGAGGCAACAAGGGGTGACCTCTGGTAACGAGGCCACAAGGGTGACCTGTGGTAACGAGGCCACAAGGGTGACCTGTGGTAACGAGACCACAAGGGTGACCTCTGGTAACGAGGCCACAAGGGTGACCTCTGGTAACGAGGCCACAAGGGTGACCTCTGGTAACGAGGCCACAAGGGTGACCTCTGGTAACGAGGCCACAAGGGTGACCTGTAGTAACGAGGCCACAAGGGGTGACCTGTAGTAACGAGGCCACAAGGGTGACCTCTGGTAACGAGGCCACAAGGGGTGACCTGTAGTAACGAGGCCACAAGGGGTGACCTCTGGTAACGAGGCCACAAGGGTGACCTCTGGTAACGAGGCCACAAGGGGTGACCTCTGGTAACGAGGCCACAAGGGTGACCTCTGGTAACGAGGCCACAAGGGTGACCTCTGGTAACGAGGCCACAAGGGGTGACCTCTGGTAACGAGGCCACAAGGGTGACCTGTAGTAACGAGGCCACAAGGGTGACCTCTGGTAACGAGGCCACAAGGGGTGACCTGTAGTAACGAGGCCACAAGGGTGACCTCTGGTAACGAGGCCACAAGGGGTGACCTCTGGTAACGAGACCACAAGGGTGACCTCTGGTAACGAGGCCACAAGGGTGACCTGTAGTAACGAGGCCACAAGGGTGACCTCTGGTAACGAGGCCACAAGGGGTGACCTCTGGTAACGAGGCCACAAGGGGTGACCTCTGGTAACGAGGGCACAAGGGTGACCTGTAGTAACGAGGCCACAAGGGGTGACCTGTAGTAACGAGGCCACAAGGGGTGACCTCTGGTAACGAGACCACAAGGGTGACCTCTGGTAACGAGGCCACAAGGTGACCTGTAGTAACGAGGCCACAAGGGTGACCTGTAGTAACGAGGCCACAAGGGTGACCTCTGGTAACGAGGCCACAAGGGTGACCTGTAGTAACGAGGCCACAAGGGTGACCTGTAGTAACGAGGCCACAAGGGTGACCTGTAGTAACGAGGCCACAAGGGTGACCTCTGGTAACGAGGCCACAAGGGTGACCTGTAGTAACGAGGCCACAAGGGTGACCTGTAGTAACGAGGCCACAAGGGTGACCTCTGGTAACGAGGCACCAAGGGGTGACCTCTGGTAACGAGGCAACAAGGGTGACCTCTGGTAACGAGGCAACAAGGGGTGACCTCTGGTAACGAGCCAACAAGGGGTGACCTGTAGTAACGAGGCCACAAGGGTGACCTCTGGTAACGAGGCCACAAGGGTGACCTCTGGTAACGAGGCAACAAGGGTGACCTCTGGTAACGAGCCAACAAGGGGTGACCTGTAGTAACGAGGCCACAAGGGTGACCTCTGGTAACGAGGCCACAAGGGTGACCTCTGGTAACGAGGCAACAAGGGGTGACCTCTGGTAACGAGCCAACAAGGGTGACCTCTGGTAACGAGGCAACAAGGGTGACCTCTGGTAACGAGGCCACAAGGGTGACCTCTGGTAACGAGGCCACAAGGGTGACCTCTGGTAACGAGGCAACAAGGGTGACCTCTGGTAACGAGGCAACAAGGGGTGACCTCTGGTAACGAGGCCACAAGGGTGACCTCTGGTAACGAGGCCACAAGGGGTGACCTCTGGTAACGAGGCACCAAGGGGTGACCTCTGGTAACGAGCCAACAAGGGGTGTAGTTCGTGTTGGTGTAACATGTCTCAAACCGGTCATAAACGACTCATAAACCACTCTGATTAATTTGTATTGACTGACTCAAGACAATTGGTGGTGGCGGTGAGGTGAGTGAGGGTAGCCAGTGGTGGGGCCAGGCTGACGCCACACCTGGCGACGCCACACCCGCGACGCCACACCTGGCGACGCCACACCTGGCGACGCCACACCTGGCGACGCCACACCCG
Source organism: Procambarus virginalis (assembly GCA_020271785.1). Taxonomy (NCBI): domain Eukaryota; kingdom Metazoa; phylum Arthropoda; class Malacostraca; order Decapoda; family Cambaridae; genus Procambarus; species Procambarus virginalis. The sequence goes on along the minus strand of WNGS01168619.1, from coordinate 67,218 downwards.
GCGACGCCACACCCGGCGACGCCACACCCGGGGACGCCACACCCGGCGACGCCACACCCGGCGACGCCACACCCGGCGACGCCACACCCGCGACGCCACACCCGGCGACGCCACACCTGGCGACGGCACACCCGGCGACGCCACACCTGGCGACGCCACCTCCTCTTACAGTGGATGAGACTCGCCTGACGCTCTGGGTGTCGTGTTCAGCAACTGCAACAGTGCTTTAAGTGCTACGATCTGCCCCATCACCAGGTGCCAGCGCCCCGTCCAGACGTGCAGTGTCTGCGTCCTGCACCATCATTACACCATCCGGAAAGAAACAACCTATCACTGCCTGCTCTGCAATGGTGAACACCCTGCAGTTTCCTACCGATGCCCCCACAGACAGGAAAACATGAAGGCCCACAAGGTCAACCCCCTGACTCCTTCACCAGAACTTCCGGAGCAATAACCAGCACCTCACCAGAAGACTTTCCAGTCCTACCAAACAGTAGCGACTCCCGCCAGGCGACGCAGCCTTCACTCTGGGTCCCCAGTGTGAAGGCTGGTCCCCAGTGTGAAGGCTGGGTCCCCAGTGTGAAGGCTGGGTCCCCAGTGTGAAGGCTGGGTCCCCAGTGTGAAGGCTGGTCCCCAGTGTGAAGGCTGGGTCCCCAGTGTGAAGGCTGGGTCCCCAGTGTGAAGGCTGGGTCCCCAGTGTGAAGGCTGGGTCCCCAGTGTGAAGGCTGGGTCCCCAGTGTGAAGGCTGGGTCCCCAGTGTGAAGGCTGGGTCCCCAGTGTGAAGGCTGGGTCCCCAGTGTGAAGGCTGGGTCCCCAGTGTGAAGGCTGGGTCCCCAGTGTGAAGGCTGGGTCCCCAGTGTGAAGGCTGGGTCCCCAGCAGCATCGTCACAGCCCCCTGCATCACGTGGCCGCATTATCCCTGGTCTTATACGACTAGCAGAGAGGCTTGACGGGCCAGACAACCGCCGATTGGTCAGGGGACTGAATGTGGTGTACCTAGCCTATGGCCTGGACCCCATCATAGCCCCTGACGCAAGCCTCACTACCTCCCCTACCACACAGGGAACGTCCTCAAGGTCGACCACCAAGTCGATATTAACTTCAGTCTTCAGCACCATCAAAGACCCAGACTGCACAAACAGCACCATCTTCCACTCCAGCCCCATAGCTCCCACCATCACCATCTCAGCAGATGCACATGATGCTGTCCACGACCACCAACACAACCACCGACGCGACTGAACCACCTTCTACCACCACACTGCGACTACCAGAACCAACCTCAACCTCAGGCTGTGAGACCAAAGCAAAGTCCACCAACTACAGACTACGCCACGGACCTACAGGCCTCGGACTCCTCAGACCAGGAACTCTCAGTAGGAGCTCCATTGCCACAGCTCTCCACCTACTCCGTACAAGACGTCCTCGTGAAGGACACCTCAACCAACTCCAATAACAACACAGCCAAGTCAACTCGAGGCAAGGCTCACAGTAAGAAGAAACGGAAGATCTAGAGGTCTTCACTAACTAGCCAGCTCTATGATTGGTACCTCCAGCCTTCTGAGACTGCTCTCTCCCCCCCTCTCTCTCTCTCTCACACACACACACACACACACACACACACACACACACACACACACACACACACACACACACACACACACACACACACACACACACACAGATGGAAGTTGGAAACTCAGATGAGTCACAGAGATGTTAGGAAGTTTTCTTTTAGCGTGAGAGTAGTGGGAAAATGGAATGCACTTAAGGAACAGGTTGTGGAAGCAATACTATTCATAATTTTAAAACCAGGTATGATAGGGAAATGGGACAGGAGTCATTGCTGTAAACAACTGATGCTCGAAAGGCGGGATCCAAGAGTCAATGCTCGATCCTGCAGACACATATAGGTGAGTACATATAGTTGAGTACACACACAACACACACACAAGGGACCGACAAGAATGAGAGGAGGGATGAACAGCCTTGCTGGATTGATATTTACCCTAAATGAGTCGGATATAAGGGAAGTTAAGTTGGAAGCCCCCTTGGGAATGAGTGATCATAGTGTATTGAGCTTTGAGTACCTGGTTGAGCTAGGAATTATCACCCCCAAAAAAGAACTGGGAACCAAAGGGCTGGCGTACAGAAAGGGAAACTATGAGGAGATGAATAAATTCCTATGGGATATACATTGGGACACAGAACTCGGAACCAAGTCCGTACAAGACATGATGGACTATGTCACCCAAAAATGTCAGGAGGCTGTAAGCAGGTTTGTCCCAGCCCAACAGGAAAAACAGAGAAGCAAAGGAAGAATCCGTGGTTTAATAGGGAATGTATGAAAGCAAAAGAGCTGAACAAAAGGGCATGGAGGAACTTCCGTAATAACAGAACACCAGAAAGTAGAGAGAGATACCAGAGAACCAGGAACGAGTATGTCAGTGTGAGAAGAGCAGCTGAGAAAAGGTATGAAAATGATATAGCTAACAAAGCCAAGACTGAACCAAAGCTACTACACAGTCACATCAGGAGGAAGACAACAGTGAAGGAACAGGTGATTAAACTTAGGGTGGGCGAGGACAGGTACACAGAGAATGACAAAGAGGTGTGTGAAGAACTCAACAAAAGGTTCCAGGAGGTCTTTACAATAGAACAGGGAGATATCACGGCGCTGGGAGAGGTGGCAGCAAACCAGGTGACCTTGGATAGGTTCGAAATTACAAGAGATGAGGTCAAAAAGCACCTATTGGAGCTGGATGTGAGAGAAAAGCTGTTGGGCCGGATGGAATCTCGCCATGGGTATTGAAAGAGTGTGCAGGAGCACTTTGCTTACCACTCTCCATAGTGTATAGTAAGTCACTGGAAACGGGGACCTACCAGAAATATGGAAGACTGCTAATGTAGTACCAATATACAAAAAGGGTGACAGACAAGAGGCACTGAACTACAGGCCAGTGTCCTTAACTTGTATACCATGCAAGGTGATGGAGAAGATTGTGAGAAAAAACCTAGTAACACATCTGGAGAGAAGAGACTTCGTGACAACCCATCAACATGGGTTCAGGGAGGGTAAATCTTGCCTTACAGGCTTGATAGAATTCTACGATCAGGTGACAAGAATTAAGCAAGAAAGAGAAGGGTGGGCGGACTGCATTTTTTTGGACTGTCGGAAAGCCTTTGACACAGTACCCCATAAAAGGTTGATGCATAAGCTGGAGAAACAGGCAGGAGTAACAGGTAGGGCGCTCCAGTGGATAAGGGAGTACCTAAGCAATAGGAAGCAGAGAGTTACAGTGAGGGGTGAGACCTCAGACTGGCGTGAAGTCACCAGTGGAGTCCCACAGGGCTCTGTACTTGGACCTATCCTGTTTCTGATATACGTAAATGATCTCCCAGAGGGTATAGACTCATTCCTCTCAATGTTTGCTGACGACGCCAAAATTATGAGAAGGATTAAGACAGAGGAGGACAGCTTGAGACTTCAAGAAGACCTGGACAAGCTGCAGGAATGGTCGAACAAATGGCTGTTAGAGTTTAACCCAAGCAAATGTAATGTAATGAAGATAGGGGTAGGAAGCAGGAGACCAGATACAAGGTATCATTTGGGAGATGAAATACTTCAAGAGTCAGAGAGAGAGAAAGACCTGGGGGTTGATATCACGCCAGACCTGTCCCCTGAAGCTCATATCAAGAGGATAACATCAGCAGCATATGCCAGGTTGGCTAACATAAGAACGGCCTTTAGAAACTTGTGTAAGGAATCTTTCAGAACATTATATACCACATATGTCAGACCAATCCTGGAGTATGCGGCTCCAGCATGGAGTCCCTATCTAGTCAAGCATAAGACTAAACTGGAAAAGGTTCAAAGGTTTGCCACCAGACTAGTACCCGAGCTGAGAGGTATGAGCTACGAGGAGCGACTGCAGGAATTAAACCTCACTTCGTTGGAAGACAGAAGAGTTAGGGGGGACATGATCACCACATTCAAGATTCTCAGGGGAATCGACAGGGTTGATAAAGACAGGCTGTTTAACACAAGGGGCACACGCACTAGGGGACACAGGTGGAAGCTGAGTGCCCAAATGAGCCACAGAGATATTAGAAAGAACTTTTTTAGTGTCAGAGTGGGTGACAAATGGAATGCATTAGGAAGCGATGTGGTGGAGGCTGACTCCATACACAGTTTCAAGTGTAGATATGATAGAGCCCATTAGGCTCAGGAAACTGTACACCTGTTGATTGACGGTTGAGAGGCGGGGACCAAAGAGCCAGAGCTCAACCCCGCAAGCACAAAACTAGGTGAGTACAACTAGGGGACACACACACACACACACACACACACCACACACACNTGTTCATCAAATCCCAGTGAATCCACTTCCGGTACCCGTCGACCACTCCTAATGGCAATCACCGGCAAGTTCACCGTCACATGGGCCAGTCCCCACACACTATAACTTCACGATGTGCCAGTACCCGCCTCCGCTCTCCAGATACACACTGGCAGAGGGTGTCAGCAACACGCTGACAGGGGTCTCAAACAACCACATACAGGGGTAGCTAACACCCTGGCAGAAGTCTAACAGCTTGCTAGCAGCACTTCTCAACAGACGCACCACTGACGTCTCATAATTCTTCCTGGCCAATCCCGGGTACGTCGACCCACACAACACTGCATAAACCAGCAGTTAACACACTGCTGTAACCGACGGCGGCCACTTTGTCCTCTCACAGGACCAACTCAAGAGCTCCTGGACTGCCCAAAGTGAACTGCTCTCCTCGACGCAATCGCCTCCTTATGTCACCTCTGTAAACATATAACGTCATTAGCTAGACAGACAGTATTCTGGTGGTGACCCCCTAGGATAACACCCTTCCACTGCACTCGGACATTGACACTGTAAACGTAGCCACAACCTAGATGACGTTGATCTTATTACGTCACCCACCAGAGATCATCATCATCGACCTCCTCCTCTAACCGAGGCAGAAACCGGAGCCTTTCACCGATACCACGCCACCACCACCAACAGATGGCATTGTTTGCATAACACCCAATACCGGGGAGTTGGAGTGCAGGTCCATAGATGGCGCCGAAATCGTCACTCCATACTCCAGCGACGGTGTCGATACGTGACACATGTATTCTTATCTGTGACTCATTTGTTTTGTTACCCATGTGTCACCTGTGGCTCCGTGTGTTGTCACCTGTGTGTTGTCACCCTGGGCCCGTATACACCTGTCCATGTCTAGCCTATCAATAGCTTATCAACTGGCCTCATACCTCTCAGCTCTGGGAGAAGTCTGGCCTCATACCTCTCAGCTCTGGGACAAGTCTGGCCTCACACTTCTCAGCTCTGGGAGACGTCTGGCCTCATACCTCTCAGCTCTGGGACAAGTCTGGCCCTCACACCTCTCAGCTCTGGGAGAAGTCTGGCCTCACACCTCTCAGCTCTGGGACAAGTCTGGCCTCACACCTCTCGGCTCTGGGACACGTCTGGCCTCACACCTCTCAGCTCTGGGAGAAGTCTGGCCTCACACCTCTCAGCTCTGGGAGAAGTCTGGCCTCACACCTCTCAGCTCTGGGAGAAGTCTGGCCTCACACCTCTCAGCTCTGGGACAAGTCTGGCCTCACACCTTCAGCTCTGGGACAAGTCGGCCTCACACCTCTCAGCTCTGGGACACGTCTGGCCTCACACCTCTCAGCTCTGGGACAAGTCTGGCCTCACACCTCTCAGCTCTGGGAGAAGTCTGGCCTCATACCTCTCAGCTCTGGGAGAAGTCTGGCCTCATACCTCTCAGCTCTGGGACAAGTCTGGCCTCACACCTCTCAGCTCTGGGACAAGTCTGGCCACACACCTCTCAGCTCTGGGACAAGTCTGGCCTCACACCTCTCAGCTCTGGGACAAGTCTGGCCTCACACTTCTCAGCTCTGGGACAAGTCTGGCCTCACACCTCTCAGCTCTGGGACAAGTCTGGCCTCACACCTCTCAGCTCTGGGACAAGTCTGGCCTCACACTTCTCAGCTCTGGGACAAGTCTGGCCTCAGACTATCTAGTCTCCAAGATGGTCTGAGGAGGACAGGGGTTGATGTATAATGAATTACACAGTCTGTGTCAAGGGGCAGCTATGTTACACTTAATTTGCATCTCGCATGAAGGTTAGTGCCACGGGGGGACGTGACCAGTCGCCTGCACTGGCAAGCTTTGGGTGCACGATGTCCTGGAGACACGAGTGGATCTAGTATTGCAACAGGTACCTCATGCTGACAGGTCTGAACGCTCTCATCATCTGATGCCGAGAGTGCCCTGTACACTCAGTCAAGTCTGGGAGATCATGACCCAGTTCTTGCTCACTGAGTTTACACCTGCAGTGATCAGGATTGGGAGATCCGTCACCTGTAGCCACCTGCCACCGGTAACGGTAGCCATCTGTCACAGATAACGGTAGCCACCTGCCACAGGTCACGGTAGCCACCTGCCACAGATAACGGTAGCCACCTGCCACAGGTCACGGTAGCCACCTGCCACAGGTAACGGTAGCCACCTGCCACAGGTCACGGTAGCCACCTGCCACAGGTCACGGTAGCCACCTGCCACAGGTAACGGTAGCCACCTGCCACAGGTAACGGTAGCCCCCTGCCACAGGTAACGGTAGCCCCCTGCCACAGGTAACGGTAGCCACCTGCCACAGGTAACGGTAGCCACCTGCCACAGATAACGGTAGCCACCTGCCACAGGTAACGGTAGCCACCTGCCACAGGTAACGGTAGCCCCCTGCCACAGGTAACGGTAGCCACCTGCCACAGGTAACGGTAGTCCCCTGCCACAGGTCACGGTAGCCACCTGCCACAGATAACGGTAGCCACCTGCCACAGGTAACGGTAGCCACCTGCCACAGGTAACGGTAGCCACCTGCCACAGGTAACGGTAGCTACCTGCCACAGGTAACGGTAGCCACCTGCCACAGATAACGGTTGCCACCTGCCACAGGTAACGGTAGCCACCTGCCACAGGTAACGGTAGCCAGCTGCCACAGGTAACGGTAGCCACCTGCCACAGGTAACGGTAGCCCCCTGCCACAGGTAACGGTAGCCACCTGCCACAGGTAACGGTAGCCACCTGCCACAGGTAACGGTAGCCACCTGCCACAGGTAACGGTAGCCACCTGCCACAGATAACGGTAGCCACCTGCCACAGGTAACGGTAGCCACCTGCCACAGATAACGGTAGCCACCTGCCACAGGTAACGGTAGCCACCTGCCACAGGTAACGGTAGCCACCTGCCACAGATAACGGTATAGCCCCCTGCCACAGGTAACGGTAGCCATCTGTCACAGATAACGGTAGCCACCTGCCACAGGTAACGGTAGCCACCTGCCACAGGTAACGGTAGCCACCTGCCACAGGTAACGGTAGCCACCTGCCACAGGTAACGGTAGCCACCTGCCACAGATAACGGTAGCCACCTGCTACAGGTAACGGTAGCCACCTGCCACAGGTAACGGTAGCCACCTGCCACAGATAACGGTAGCCACCTGCTACAGGTAACGGTAGCCACCTGCCACAGATAACGGTAGCCCCCTGCCACAGGTAACGGTAGCCACCTGCCACAGGTAACGGTAGCCACCTGCCACAGGTAACGGTAGCCACCTGCCACAGGTAACGGTAGCCACCTGCCACAGGTAACGGTAGCCACCTGCCACAGATAACGGTAGCCACCTGCTACAGGTAACGGTAGCCACCTGCCACAGATAACGGTAGCCACCTGCCACAGATAACGGTAGCCCCCTGCCACAGGTAACGGTAACCACCTGCCACAGGTAACGGTAGCCACCTGCCACAGAAAACGGTAGCCACCTGCCACAGATAACGGTAGCCACCTGCCACAGGTAACGGTAGTCGAACCGGATCCTGGAAGTTACTGTGTGGCAGTGTAGTGGAGGTGATGTGCCAGGAGCAGGAGCAAGGAGCAGGTGGCGGCCTACACCACGTGAAGGGACACACAGTGAGTCGAGAGCCGCTGGCCACACGCTGCCTCACTCTCCACACATCAAGATCACCAGAGTGAATAAAGTAAGAATGATAATAAGGAAATATGTACACACAGTAATCTCCAGTTCTTAGGCCGCTCACACCAGCCGCGCTGACGTACCTGGGGTTAACGTATATCTTTGTTATTAACACATTTAGGTACAGCTGTAATTAAATATTTGTATAGTTACCTACGGGATCACCATAGTCCGTGCTACTTGGAACTTTGTTTCAGGTAGTGAATGTTATATAATAACTTGTAAAGTTTTATGTCACCAAGTTTTGTTCACTGCTTATAATCTTCCCTTCTTCTCTGGAGATTATCTTGGGATGATTTCGGGGCTTTAGTGTCCCCGCGGCCCGGTCCTCGACCAGGCCTCCACCCCCAGGAAGCAGCCCGTGATGGCTGACTAACACCCAGGTACCTATTTTACTGCTAGGTAACAGGGGCATAGGGTGAAAGAAACTCTGCCCATTGTTTCTCGCCGGCGCCTGGGATCGAACCCAGGACCACAGGATCACAAGTCCAGCGTGCTGTCCGCTCGGCCGACCAGCTCCCTATCATAAGTCGCTGCGTAACTCTACATCTTAATAATTAACTGACGACCTTAACAACATATGAACATTTAAAACAATTATTTTCACTTCTAAAGATCTTAAAAAAGTATAATGAAAATAAATGGTCTTTACAATATGACTGATGTTCTGCTGCGTCTGTTAGAACAGCTTAACAGTGGTCCAGAAGACCATTATGGCGTGTAGGGTGGTCCAGGAGACCATTGTGGCGTGTAGTGTGGTCCAGGAGACCATTGTGGCGTGTAGGGTGGTCCAGGAGACCATTGTGGCGTGTAGTGTGGTCCAGGAGACCATTGTGGCGTGTAGGTGGTCCAGGAGACCATTGTGGCGTGTAGGGTGGTCCAGGAGACCATTGTGGCGTGTAGTGTGGTCCAGGAGACCATTGTGGCGTGTAGTGTGGTCCAGGAGACCATTGTGGCGTGTAGTGTGGTCCAGGAGACCATTGTGGCGTGTAGGGTGGTCCAGGAGACCATTGTGGCGTGTAGGGTGGTCCAGGAGACCATTGTGGCGTGTAGTGTGGTCCAGGAGACCATTGGGGCGTGTAGTGTGGTCCAGGAGACCATTGGGACATGTAGTGTGGTCCAGGAGACCATTGGACATGTAGTGTGGTCCAGGAGACCATTGGGACATGTAGTGTGGTCCAGGAGACCATTGGACATGTAGGGTGGTCCAGGAGACCATTGGGACATGTAGTGTGGTCCAGGAGACCATTGGGACATGTAGTGTGGTCCAGGAGACCATTGGGACGTGCCGCCATGGTTCGAGCTCCGCCTCTGGCTCCGCCCCCCAGACCAGTGACTTTTGTCATGGTGAACGCACGGTGGGGGGGGGGGTAGAGTGGGGAGATGGGGGAGTGTGTTAATTGGGTGAGAGGTGGGGGGTGGGGGTGGGGGGCGGGAGTGAAGCTGCAGCTCCAAGCTGATATACGAAGGGTGAAGGGAGTTGGGTTGTAAATCGGGAGAGTGTTTTGGACGGAGGAGGCGTGAGGAAGGCCGCCAGGTGAAAAGATATGTAGGTGAGCCCCTGGCAGCTTGGGGGGTGGTGGGGGTTGTGGGGGTCTGGGGCGGGGGGGTGGGGGGTGGTGGGAGGGGGCTCATTAACACACCAACCCCCCCCCCCTCAACACTTTCACTTAGACGGGAGAAGCCATGATGGCGGCGGCCTCAGAAGTCACCAGACTCGTCCTGCTTAACTTGAAGAAATGAACAGACACATTTGCTCCACTGATAAATTATAACTGCACTTTGTTATTAAAGCTATGGTAACTTGTGTAGTGGTGGGTACTTGTATGGTGAGCACAGTAGCCGGAGCAGGTACTGTGATGGCCACCATTGTGGTAATTCACCGTGCCTCTAGTTACCTCTGGTAGGTTAGTGAGGCTCAACCACTACCATAATAGTCAACTAGTAAACTATCTTACAAACTGTTGAATCATTCACTTGATCACTACATTAATGAATGTCAAACTGTTAAGATTTTAGATCTTCTGGTCTGTTGAACTATGTAACTCTTTCATTGACTCTGGTGTATAAGACATCCTGACACTTTATCCTAAATTTGTTGTCCATTTTAAAGAATGAAGAACGAGAGTTTTATTTATTTATTATTATTTCTTTTTTAAGCTGTATATCATGAATACCTCCCTGCCTTGTGTGATTTATATATATGCTTCACTCTACAATTTCGACGTGTTGTGTTGTGTGTGAAGTTGTGTCCACAGTCAGTACTGCCTACATCAATTACTTAGTGTAGGCAAAATTGTATATTTGGTCAATAAATTTGTTAATAGTACTACGTCTTTATTATAAAATATTTATTTTACTTTCAGGTAAGAGATGGCGAAGTACCATGCAGGGACTCCGGTAAGTTGAGCCAGACTCGGGTATAAGGACTCATAGTGACCAAGGAAGAGGCCGACACCGCTAACCGAGTCATCCATTTATTCTGGATCTATTAACCGGAGCGACCACTTGTTTTCATCCCTAAGACTGTAGAGTTGTGTTGATATCCTCGGGTCTCCTAACTCATCACACTCCTCTTGTATTGTTCTGGTGGCTTAATATTGTCTTCATAGCTGCTGCCTTTCTTCCATTTTGTGTTTGTGTGTGTGTGTTGTGTGTGTGTGTGTGTGTGTGTGTGTGTGTGGTGTGTGTGTGTGTGGTGTGTGTGTGTGTGTACTCACCTATTTGTGTTTGCGGGGGTTGAGCTTTGGCTCTTTGGTCCCGCCTCTCAACTGTCAATCAACTGGTGGACAGATTCCTGAGCCTACTGGGCTCTATCATATCTACACTTGAAACTGTGTATGGAGTCAGCCTCCACCACATCACTGCCTAATGCATTCCATCCGTTAACTACTCTGACACTGAAAAAGTTCCTTCTAACGTCTCTGTGGCTCATGTGGGTACTCAGTTTCCACCTGTGTCCCCTTGTTCGCGTCCCACCAGTGTTGAATAGTTTATCCTTGTTTACCCGGTCGATTCCTCTGAGGATTTTGTAGGTTGTGATCATGTCTCCCCTTACTCTTCTGTCTTCCAGTGTCGTAAGGTGCATTTCCCGCAGCCTTTCCTCGTAACTCATGCCTCTTAGTTCTGGGACTAGTCTAGTGGCATACCTCTGAACTTTTTCCAGCTTCGTCTTGTGCTTGACAAGGTACGGGCTCCATGCTGGGGCTGCATACTCCAGGATTGGTCTTACATATGTGGTGTACAAGATTCTGAATGATTCCTTACACAGGTTCCTGAACGCTGTTCTGATGTTAGCCAGCCTCGCATATGCCGCAGACGTTATTCTTTTTATGTGTGTGTTTCTTTATTTGTTGTGTGTGTGTGTGTGTGTGTGTGTGTGTGTGGGTGTGTGTGTGTGTGTGTGTGTGTGTGTGTGTTTGTATATGTGCGTGATTATATGTGCGTTGTTTTGTGTTTATCATTGTCTGTGTATTCACCTAGTTCTATTCACCTAGTTGTGCTTGCGGGTTTTGAGCTCTGCTCTTTTCGGCCCGCCTCTCAACTGTCAATAATCAACTGTTATTACCTACTATTCCCCCCCCCCCCCCCGGCCCAGGAAGCAGCCCGTAACAGCTGTCTAACTCCCAGGTACCTATTTACTGCTAGGTACAGGGGGCATCAGGCTGAAAGAAACTCTGCTCATTTGTCTTTGCCAGCACCGGGATCGAACCCGGGTCCACAGGATTACGAGTCCCGCGCGCTCTCCACTCTGCTACCAGACCCCTGTGTGCGTTCCACTATTCCCTCCATCTACTGACATCTGGCACTAAATATTGCTTTCAAAATGCAGATTTTGAAGACATAAATAACTAATAACAAATAGTTAACATTAGCGTGATACACAGAAAGTCTTGGTGACATCACCAGCGGCACATCCACTCTTAAGGTGACATCCTCCCTCCACATACATCATTCTTANCTCAACTGTCAATCAACTGTTACGAACTACTAACTAAATTTTTTCCACACACACACACACACACACACACACACACACACACACACACACACACACACACACACACACACACACACACTATATAGGAGGATAAGGGACTATCTGGGAGAAGTGCAGTGGGAGGAAGAAATTAGAGGAAAAACAGTCCAAGATATGATGGACCTAGTCATACAGAAATGCCAAGAGGCCGAAGAGAGATTTATACCAACAGTAAAGGGAAAAAATAAGAAGGAATATAATAACCCTTGGTTTAATAGACAGTGTCAGGAAGCAAAAATGGCCAGCAGGTGGGAGTGGAGGAAGTACAGAAGACAAAGGACAGAGGACAACAGGATCAGATGCAACAGAGCTAGGAACGATTACATTAACATAAGACGAACATCGGAAAGGGACTATGAGAACGATATTGCAATCAAAGCGAAAAAACAACCTAAGCTACTACACAGTCATATAAGAAGAAAAATGTCGGTGAACGACCAAGTGACAAGACTAAGGAAGGCAGAGGGGGCATATACTGAAAGTGACAAGGAAATCTGTGAGGCACTGAATGCCAGTTTCCATGGAGTGTTCACTACCGAGCCTGAGCAGCTCCCATTGTTGGAAGGGGTTACCCTAGATGAAAGACTATCAGATATAGAGGTGACAGCAGAGGAGGTAATGAAACAGTTGACAACTCTAGATGCATCTAAAGCAGTAGGACCAGACAAAGTATCACCGTGGATACTAAAAGAAGCAGCGCAGGCCCTCAGCGTGCCTCTGGCAATGATCTTTAATGAGTCACTTATGTCGGGAGAATTGCCCAGTTGCTGGAAGAAGGCAAATGTCGTGCCGATCTTCAAGAAAGGCGATAGGGAGGAGGCACTTAACTATAGACCTGTATCACTGACAAGCATCCCCTGTAAAATACTGGAAAGAATAATTAGGCTACGACTGGTTGCACACCTGGAGAACATTAGGTTTGTGAACAAACATCAACATGGGTTCTGGACAGGGAAATCGTGCCTAACAAACCTTCTGGAATTCTATGATAAAATAACGAGGATAAGACAGGACAGAGATGGTTGGGCAGACTGCATATTTCTGGACTGCCAAAAAGCCTTTGATACAGTACCGCACATGAGACTGCTGTTCAAACTCGAGAGGCAGGCGGGGGTGGGGGGAAAGGTCCTAGCATGGATAAGGAACTACCTAACAGGAAGGAGCCAAAGAGTTACGGTAAGGGGCGAGAAGTCGGACTGGCGAACAGTAACAAGTGGAGTACCACAAGGATCGGTGCTGGGACCAATTCTATTTCTTGTATATGTTAACGACATGTTTACGGGTGTAGAGTCCTACATGTCGATGTTTGCGGATGACGCAAAGTTGATGAGAAGAGTTGTGACAGATGAGGATTGCAGGATCCTCCAAGAGGACCTGAACAGGTTGCAGAGATGGTCAGAGAAATGGCTACTGGAATTCAACACGAGCAAATGTAAAGTTATGGAAATGGGACTAGGAGATAGGAGACCAAAGGGACAGTACACAATGAAGGGGAACAGCCTACCTGTGACGACGCGCGAAAGAGACCTGGGTGTGGACGTAACACCTAATCTATCTCCTGAGGCACATATAAATAGGATAACGACAGCAGCGTACTCTACACTGGCAAAAGTTAGAACATCATTCAGAAACCTAAGTAAGGAGGCATTTAGGGCGCTTTACACTGCCTACGTGAGGCCAGTCTTAGAGTATGCCGCCTCATCATGGAGTCCCCATCTGAAGAAGCATATAATGAAACTGGAAAAGGTTCAGAGGTTTGCAACGAGACTCGTCCCAGAGCTACGAGGGATGGGGTATGAGGAGCGCCTGAGGGAACTGTGCCTTACGACACTAGAAAGAAGAAGGGAGAGGGGGGACATGATAGGAACGTATAAAATACTCAGAGGGATTGACAGAGTGGACATAGACGAAATGTTCACACGGAATAGTAACAGAACGAGGGGACATGGATGGAAGTTAGAAACTCAGATGAGTCACAGAGATGTTAGGAAGTTTTCTTTTAGCGTGAGAGTAGTGGGAAAATGGAATGCACTTAAGGAACAGGTTGTGGAAGCAAATACTATTCATAATTTTAAAACCAGGTATGATAGGGAAATGGGATAGGAGTCATTGCTGTAAACAACTGATGCTCGAAAGGCGGGATCCAAGAGTCAATGCTCGATCCTGCAGACACATATAGGTGAGTACATATAGGTGAGTACACACACACACACACACACACACACACACACACACACACACACACACACACACACACAATTGTGTGAGTGGTTTTTTTTTGTATATTTGTAATATATTTGTATATTCCCTTCACCCAGGAAGCAGCCCGTAGCAGCTGTCTAACTCCCAGGTACCTATTTACTGCTAGGTGACAGGGGCATCAGGGTGAAGGAAACTCTGCCCATTTGTTTTTTTTTCCGGTGCCTTGAGATCGAACCCCGGTCCCTAGGTCCATTAGTCTAGAACGCTGTCTACTCAGCCACCACCCACCCACACCTACGTGGGTGACAAAGTGTGTGTGTGTGGGGGGGGGGGGGGCACCGGTGTGTTACATATCAGAGTATGTGTGTAAATATTGGTGTACACGTGCACATGTGTGCTGGGGCTGGTGTACACGTGCACATGTGTGTGCTGGGGCTGGTGTACACGTGCACATGTGTGTGCTGGGGCTGGTGTACACGTGCACATGTGTGCTGGGGTTGGTGTACACGTGCACATGTGTGCTGGGGCTGGTGTACACGTGCACATGTGTGCTGGGGCTGGTGTACACGTGCACATGTGTGCTGGGGCTAGTGTACACGTGCACATGTGTGCTGGGGCTGGTGTACACGTGCACATGTGTGTGCTGGGGCTGGTGTACACGTGCACATGTGTGCTGGGGTTGGTGTACACGTGCACATGTGTGCTGGGGTTGGTGTACACGTGCACATGTGTGTGCTGGGGCTGGTGTACACGTGCACATGTGTGCTGGGGCTGGTGTACACGTGCACATGTGTGTGCTGGGGCTGGTGTACACGTGCACATGTGTGCTGGGGCTGGTGTACACGTGCACATGTGTGCTGGGGTTGGTGTACACGTGCACATGTGTGCTGGGGCTGGTGTACACGTGCACATGTGTGTGCTGGGGCTGGTGTACACGTGCACATGTGTGCTGGGGTTGGTGTACACGTGCACATGTGTGCTGGGGTTGGTGTACACGTGCACATGTGTGTGCTGGGGCTGGTGTACACGTGCACATGTGTGCTGGGGCTGGTGTACACGTGCACATGTGTGTGCTGGGCTGGTGTACACGTGCACATGTGTGCTGGGGCTGGTGTACACGTGCACATGTGTGCTGGGGTTGGTGTACACGTGCACATGTGTGTGCTGGGGCTGGTGTACACGTGCACATGTGTGCTGGGGCTGGTGTACACGTGCACATGTGTGTGCTGGGGCTGGTGTACACGTGCACATGTGTGTGCTGGGGCTGGTGTACACGTGCACATGTGTGCTGGGGCTGGTGTACACGTGCACATGTGTGCT
>WNGS01168619.1:36612-47419 GCA_020271785.1 Procambarus virginalis | reverse complement strand
AGAATGTTTCTGTGTCTGTCTGAGGCTGGAGGCCAGACGTCTGGGGCTAGCCTCACTAAACCTTGATAGGATTAAAGGTGGGTGTTATGTGAGGGGGGGGGTGTTATGGGGGTGGGGCGGTGATCATAGTTGGACCAAATACCTCACCTAAGGTAAGGTCAGCCTTCATATCCACTTCTACAAGTTAGTGGATATCATATCCAAACGAAAGTCCGAAGAGTTAGTATTGGCTTAAAAGTCTTAATGTATTCGAATGGATCCTTTGTATGGTACCATCACACATAAATATAACCCATCATAATGAGACAGACATTGCAGCCACATTAGCGTGTAATAAAGATGAAGTTGACTTAGATCTAGGTATCCCCATCTCTGCTGTCAAAACTGTATTGGTCCAAACACTCAGGTCTGATAGGAGAGAAATTACTGACTCCCAACGACCTGAAAGTACTAGTATAAAAAGCTATGATTTTTTTTATTTCTGAAACCTATATTTATGGGCAGCACAAAACGTCCACCAGGTGACAAAGGTGACAAGGATGACAAAGATGACAAGGGTGACAAAGATGACAAGGGTGACAGTTTGGTGTCATCACTAACAATCACTATACGAGGCTCCTGAACAAATTCGACATATTAGATGATTGGCGAGACGAATGGTTACTAAACTTCAGCCCGAGCAAATGCAAGGTCATAAGAATATGAAGAGATAAAGATGGGAGGAGAAGGGAACAAGACGTGAGAGTAGACGTACCTACGAGCCTGGCTCCCAACACACACATCACACCTACATATCTTTACGGAACCTAAGGAGAGGACGCAGAACAATTTTCATATCACACCCTCCAAGAGTAAGCCGCACCGGCACGGAACCAAAAGTAAAACGCACAAAACCAAAATCAAGCAAGACAGGAAACTCACATGGTACATGATCTAGACATATAAAATACTCAGGATCGTCGAAATACCGGACAACCCGCCAGGTGTAAAGACGATTAGTGGAGTACATTAGGAGTGGAAACAGCAGGGGCTAGAGGGTTGAGCTCTGGCTCTTTGGTCCCGTCTCTCAACTGTCAATCAACTGGTGTACAGGTTTCTGAGCCTATTGGGCTCTATCATATCTACACTTGAAACTGTGTATGGAATCAGCCTCCACCACATTACTGCCTAATACATTCCACCTGTTAACTACTCTGACACTGAAAAAATTCTTTCTAACGTCTCTGTAGCTCATCTGGGTACTCAGTTTCCCCCTGTGTCCCCTTGTTCGTGTCCCACCCGTGCTGAAGAGTTTGTCTTTGTCCACCTTGTCAATTCCCCTGAGAATTTTGTAAGTGGTTATCATGTCTCCCCTTACTCTTCTGTTTTCCAGGGATGTGAAGTTCAGCTCCTTTAGCCTTTCCTCGTAGCTCATACCTCTCAGTTCCGGGACGAGTCTGGTGGCATGTATGTGGTGCGCGCGCGCGCACACACACACACACACACACACACCTTAATGAGACAGGCGGCCACAAGGGTCATAATACAACACCCAGCACAAACACTGCCTACAGCAGAGGTGTGTATAGCGGGTCTCTTGTCTTGCCATAAGGCCGACCACCACAGGGGAGACTCCCCAGCACGCCTGCCGGGCTCCTCTCTGGCAAGTGTTGCCATTCACCATCCTGACTCCTCTATGGCAACAATTAACACTGTATAAACGTACCTCTGGCAACCTTGACCTCACCTCACCTGAGCTGTCAAGTGACTGATGTGACAAAGGACCCTGTCTTTGTATTTGGCCTGCACCTGCTGGCCTGCACCTGCTGGCCTGCATCTGCTGGCCTGCATCTGCTGGCCTGCACCTGCTGGCCTGCATCTGCTGGCCTGCACTGCTGGCCTGCACCTGCTGGCCTGCATCTGCTGGCCTGCACCTGCTGGCCTGCACTGCTGGCCTGCACCTGCTGGCCTGCATCTGCTGGCCTGCATCTGCTGGCCTGCACCTGCTGGCCTGCACCTGCTGGCCTGCACCTGCTGGCCTGCATCTGCTGGCCTGCATCTGCTGGCCTGCACCTGCTGGCCTGCTGGCCTGCACCTGCTGGCCTGCATCTGCTGGCCTGCACTGCTGGCCTGCACCTGCTGGCCTGCACCTGCTGGCCTGCACCTGCTGGCCTGCATCTGCTGGCCTGCATCTGCTGGCCTGCATCTGCTGGCCTGCACCTGCTGGCCTGCACCTGCTGGCCTGCACCTGCTGGCCTGCACCTGCTGGCCGGCATCTGCTGGCCTGCACCTGCTGGCCGCACCTGCTGGCCTGCATCTGCTGGCCTGCATCTGCTGGCCTGCCTGCTGCCTGCACCTGCTGGCCTGCATCTGCTGGCCTGCATCTGCTGGCCTGCATCTGGCTGGCCTGCACCTGCTGGCCTGCACCCTGGCCTGCACCTGATGAAGGGTGCCAAGGTGAGCCTCTACAGGAAGGGTACCGAGAGTGAGGCGTGAAGCAGCACTCCACTGTGACGGTGGCGGGAGTGTGGAGGGTGGCCAGTGTGCCCTGGAGCCGCCGGCACGCGGCCACCTCCTTCACTACAACACTAGCGCCTCTAACTACTAGTTCCACTCTAGTGGTCTCCCTCTCTACTACTGCCTCGCCCCCTCGTCGACCCACCACGTCTTCACTCAACACTTCACCCAACACTCACCTCCTCCTCTTCAGGTGGACCACCGTAAAATTAATATAATATATTCGTGAATATTATTCGGTGAGGAGGCGGTGGGCGCTGGGGCTGATGGCCGCTGGAGGGCCACAGTTCACCTGTCACAGGCGCGCTGGTGTCCGTAGCTTGGGCGAGGTCACGTCACGCCGCGTGACCTCGTACTGCGCTGATACCTGCAGACGGCGGCTGTCTTCCCGTCACACACGCCGCTGTCTGTGTGTGTGACGGTGCTGGGGGCCGGCGGCTGTCTTCCCGTCACACACGCCGCTGTCTGTGTGTGTGACGGTGCTGGGGCCGGCGGCTGTCTTCCCGTCACACACGCCGCTGTCTGTGTGTGTGACGGTGCTGGGGGCCGGCGGCTGTCTTCCCCGTCACACACGCCGCTGTCTGTGTGTGACGGTGCTGGGGGCCGGCGGCTGTCTTCCCGTCACACACGCCGCTGTCTGTGTTGTGACGGTGCTGGGGGCCGGCGGCTGTCTTCCCGTCACACACGCCGCTGTCTGTGTGTGACGGTGCTGGAGCCGGCGGCTGTCTTCCCGTCACACACGCGCTGTCTGTGTGTGACGGTGCTGGGGGCCGGCGGCTGTCTTCCCGTCACACACGCCGCTGTCTGTTTGTGACGGTGCTGGGGGCCGGCGGCTGTCTTCCCGTCACACACGCCGCTGTGTGTGACGGTGCTGGAGGCCGGCGGCTGTCTTCCCGTCACACACGCCGCTGTCTGTGTGTGACGGTGCTGGAGGCCGGCGGCTGTCTTCCCGTCACACACGCCGCTGTCTGTGTATGACGGTGCTGGGGGCCGGCGGCTGTCTTCCCGTCACACACGCCGCTGTCTGTGTGTGACGGTGCTGGAGGCCGGCGGCTGTCTTCCCCGTCACACACGCCGCTGTCTGTGTGTGACGGTGCTGGAGGCCGGCGGCTGTCTTCCCGTCACACACGCCGCTGTCTGTGTGTGACGGTGCTGGAGGCCGGCGGCTGTCTTCCCGTCACACACGCCGCTGTCTGTGTGTGACGGTGCTGGAGGCCGGCGGCTGTCTTCCCGTCACACACGCCGCTGTCTGTGTGTGACGGTGCTGGGGCCGGCGGCTGTCTTCCCGTCACACACGCCGCTGTCTGTGTGTGACGGTGCTGGAGGCCGGCGGCTGTCTTCCCGTCACACACGCCGCTGTCAAGGTGGTATAATTACCCTTCCTTATTCTTGCATCTTCGTCAACATGTATAATAAGTGAATAATCTCCTTAAGTCATCTATAATTCTGATCTTCCTGAGATCTTAATTTCACTTGTAAACTTGTGCAAAGTGACCGCCAGAGAGGAGATCATTCTGAAGAGTGAACATTCAGTCTTGGTAATTGACTTTATGGTTTACATTGTAGTTCTTTATCTGTTGACCTCGATGATGATAACTGTTGATCAGAGATGAGTCCTCGTGTTGTGACGGTAGGACTGGACGGTGGCTCTATCTGTCCACTGTCTCTGTCAAACTATCTCTCCAGATTATAGTTATCTTTTACTAGTTCTTCTGTCTCTCTAAATCTGCAGCACTTCTTCCCGTTTTCCATCTGCCTTAACTGTCCATTTGACAGACTTTCTCCTCCGTGTTTACACCCCCTGTCACTCCCCCTCTGTCGCTCCCCCCCTGTCACTCCCCCCCTGTCACTCCCCCCCTGTCACTCCCCCCCTGTCACTCCCCCCCTGTCATCCTCTCCTCTCCCCCTCTGGTCCACCTCAATCTTCTCCCTCTATACATTTCCTCATCATTCCTCTATCCATTCCCCCTCATTCGTTGCAAGGGTTGTCCCTACCCTCATGTTTCCTAGCCTCCTCTTGGCTGCCCGTCTTGGCTATCCGCCCCCCTTTGATTTGAGCGTTACCGCCGGAGGCCGCTAGTTTATTGTGCACCCCATACTCATCCTGTGAGCGGTAGCGCAAAACATTACAGAGGGCACAAAAGGTCTTTATCAGACCTCATCTTAGATTATTACATTAACAATTACATCTATCCTTCACACCTTATAGTTACAATGTCAGCTAGTTACAGAGTAAGTGCTATTTCAAGAGCTACATATTTACAGTAAGTCATCATACATTAATGGTAGGTCTTATCGCTAATACATAATAGTTTGACCAATGGGGACATTACAGAGTCATAGGGAAGCTTCTGTTTATTATTAGTCCTCACAATACACTACTTGTTTCTGAATCTCATATGTCGTTCATCTACTGGAAGCGAAATGTGGATACAGTGCAAGGATTTCAGGTAATTTATCCATGGTAATAACATAGGTTGCCATATCATACAGAGTGAGCTTAGATTTATCTCTAAAAGGCTCAATTTTACTACAATCCAAGATATATGGTTCGAGTGTGTGTCCCTGTCTTTGTCCACACACTTTACACTTTACTTCATCTAGATCCCTATACAAGCCGAACTGCCAGAGATACTTGTAACCAAGTCTTATACGAGCTGTGACAACATCTGTTAGTCTACTGACTTTGTTACTTGCCCCAACACATGTTTTACTTCACACATTTCATTGTGATGAACAATGGACCTGCTAGTTCCAGTTTGAACAGTTCTACTTTCTTCAAATCCATCCAGGAATTCTCGTCTAATGACACTTTTAAGGACCTATTTGATAACTCAAGACTCCGTTCAATACTGTCTTTATTTACTGCAGCCTTAGCAAGGGCGTCAACTTTGTCATGTTCCTGCAGGCCAATGTGAGAAGGAATCCACAACATTTTTATATTTACCGTCTTGCTAAGTATTCTTATATATCTACGTCTAGCTTCCAAGACAAGCACGTTATTACTTGATTGCAAACTGTTTATTGCTCGTAGTGAGGAAAGGGAGTCAGAAATAATTAAGCTGTCTACTTCAGTGTTGTCAGTAATTTCGAGTGCTACCAGTATTGCTACCAACTCGGCTTGCATAGTGGACGCCCAGTTACTAACTCGGATATTCCTTTGAATTGTGCTGCCATCGGGCTGATGAGCAAAACAGCACTTCCTGTGCCTCCTCTATCAGTCCATCCTTCTCATCCACTCCCCCGTCTCCTCTCACTCATCTTCCCTCCTTCACTTCCCTTCCTCCTGAGTTCCTCATGTTGGTATGGACATGTTCCTTACACTGTAGAGGTCTTACACATCTCCCCCAAACCTCCCAACTTGCCGGCCACCTCCAAATGGAGTTCAGTTTACGGAAAGAAAAGTTTCACGTTCTGATATACAAATGTCAATAATATCTCCTCCCTCTCAGTTTGTTCCTTCTCTACTGACCGTCCCTCTCACCCCTCCCCCTCCTACCCTCCCCTCCCCCTCCTCCCACCCCTCCCACCCCCTCCCACCCCCCTCCCCTCCCCCATTTCCCTCCTCAACATTTAACAATTAAATATACATTTTTTAACGTAACGTTTTGTATGTACCATTATTATTATGGTGTGAGGGAGGGAGCCACTGGTCTTGACGGAGGGTCCTGCTCATTGTCGTACAACTTGGCCGGATGGTTTGGCCCCTTGCCAGCCTCCAGACGGCGCCATGTTTGGGGCCACGAGGTCAAGGGTCATGGTATTTGACGTTGATCCCTGGCCCTTATCTACGCCAGTTGTGACTTTCTCGTTTTTATAGTGGTTAATGTTAGTGTTTATAGGAGGTTAATGTTAGTTTTATAGTGGTTAATGCTATTTTTATAGTGGTTAATGTTATTTTTTATAGTGGTAATGTTAGTTTTTATAGTGGTTAATGTTAGTGTTTATAGTGGTTAATGTTAGTTTTAATAGTGGTTAATGCTAGTTTTTTATAGTGTAATGTTAGTTTTTATAGTGGTTAATGTTAGTTTTTATAGTGGTTAATGTTAGTTTTTATAGTGGTTAATGTTAGTTTTTATAGTGGTTAATGTTAGTTTTTATAGTGGTTAATGTTAGTTTTATAGTGGTTAATGTTAGTGTTTATAGTGGTTAATGTTAGTTTTTATAGTGGTTAATGTTAGTTTTTATAGTGGTTAATGTTAGTGTTTATAGAGGTTATGTTAGTTTTTATAGTGGTTAATGTTAGTTTTTATAGGAGGTTAATGTTAGTTTTTATAGTGGTTAATGTTAGTGTTTATAGGAGGTAATGTTAGTTTTATAGTGGTTAATGTTAGTTTTTATAGGAGGTTAATGTTAGTTTTATAGTGGTTAATGTTAGTGTTTATAGGAGGGTAATGTTAGTTTTTATAGGAGTTAATGTTAGTTTTTATAGTGGTTAATGTTAGTGTTTATAGGAGGTTAATTTAGTTTTTATAGGAGGTTATGTTAGTTTTTATAGGTTAATGTTAGTGTTTATAGGTTTGTGTTAGTGTTTATAGGAGGTCAATTTTAGTTTTATGTGGTTAATGTTATTTTTTATAGTGGTTAATGTTAGTTTTTATAGTGGTTAATGTTATTTTATAGTGGTTAATGTTAGTTTTTATAGTGGTTCATGTTAGTTTTTAACGTTAATTCCACACGCTAATTTTCTTAGCATGTGTTTATATATGTGTACTCACCTAGTTGTGCTTGCGGGGGTTGAGCTCTGCTCTTGGCGCCCGCCTCTCAACTGTCAATCAACTGTTACGAACTACTAACTAAATTTTTTCCACACACACACACACACACACACCACACACACACCACACACACACACCCACACACACACACACACACACACCATATAGGAGGATAAGGGACTATCTGGGAGAAGTGCAGTGGGAGGAAGAAATTAGAGGAAAACAGTCCAAGATATGATGGCCTAGTCATACAGAAATGCCAAGGCCGAAGAGAGATTTATACCAACAGTAAAGGGAAAAAATAAGAAGGAATATAATAACCCTTGGTTTAATAGACAGTGTCAGGAAGCAAAAATGGCCAGCAGGTGGGAGTGGAGGAGTACAGAAGACAAAGGACAGAGGACAACATGATCAGATGCAACAGAGCTAGGACGATTACATTAACATGACGAACATCGGAAAGGGACTATGAGAACGATATTGCAATCAAAGCGAAAAACAACAACCTAAGCTACTACACAGTCATTTAAGAAGAAAATGTCGGTGAACGACCAAGTGACAAGACTAAGGAAGGCAGAGGGGGCATCTACTGAAAGTGACAAGGAAATCTGTGAGGCACTGAATGCCAGTTTCCATGGAGTGTTCACTACCGAGCCTGAGCAGCTCCCATTGTTGGAAGGGGTTACCCTAGATGAAAGACTATCAGATATAGAGGTGGACAGCAGAGGTTAATGAAACATTGACAACTCTAGATGCATCTAAAGCAGTAGGACCAGACAAGTATCACCGTGGATACTAAAAGAAGCAGCGCAGGCCCTCAGCGCGCCTCTGGCAATGATCTTTAATGAGTCACTTATGTCGGGAGAATGCCCAGTTGCTGGAAGAAGGCAAATGTCGTGCCGATCTTCAAGAAAGGCGATAGGGAGGAGCACTTAACTATAGACCTGTATCACTGACAAGCATCCCCTGTAAAATACTGGAAAGAATAATTAGGCTACGACTGGTTGCACACCTGGAGAACATTAGGTTTGTGAACAACATCAACATGGTTCTGGACAGGGAAATCGTGCCTAACAAACCTTCTGGATTCTATGATAAAATAACGAGGATAAGACAGGACAGAGATGGTTGGGCAGACTGCATATTTCTGGACTGCCAAAAAGCCTTTGATACAGTACCGCACATGAGACTGCTGTTCAAACTCGAGAGGCAGGCGGGGTGGGGGGAAGGTCCTAGCATGGATAAGGAACTACCTAACAGGAAGGAGCCAAAGAGTTACGGTAAGGGCGAGAAGTCGGACTGGCGAACAGTAACAAGTGGAGTACCACAAGGATCGGTGCTGGGACCAATTCTATTTCTTGTATATGTTAACGACATGTTTACGGGTGTAGAGTCCTACATGTCGATGTTTGCGGATGACGCAAAGTTGATGAGAAGAGTTGTGACAGATGAGGATTGCAGGATCCTCCAAGAGAACCTGAACAGGTTGCAGAGATGGTCAGAGAAATGGCTACTGGAATTCAACACGAGCAAATGTAAAGTTATGGAATGGGACTAGGAGATAGGAGACCAAAGGGACAGTACACAATGAAGGGGAACAGCCTACCTGTGACGACGCGCGAAGAGACCTGGGTGTGGACGTAACACCTAATCTATCTCCTGAGGCACATATAAATAGGATAACGACAGCAGCGTACTCTACACTGGCAAAAGTTAGAACATCATTCAGAAACCTAAGCAAGGAGGCATTTAGGGCGCTTTACACTGCCTACGTGAGGCCAGTCTTAGAGTATGCCGCCTCATCATGGAGTCCCCATCTGAAGAAGCATATAATGAAACTGGAAAAGGTTCAGAGTTTGCAACGAGACTCGTCCCAGAGCTACGTGGGATGGGTATGAGGAGCGCCTGAGGGAACTGTGCCTTACGACACTAGAAAGAAGAAGGGAGAGGGGGGACATGATAGGAACGTATAAAATACTCAGAGGGATTGACAGAGTGGACATAGACGAAATGTTCACACGGAATAGTAACAGAACGAGGGGACATGGATGGAAGTTTAGAAACTCAGATGAGTCACAGAGATTATAGGAAGTTTCTTTTAGCTGGAGAGTAGTGGGAAAATGGAATGCACTTAAGGAACAGGTTGTGGAAGCAAATACTATTCATAATTTTTAAACCCAGGAATGATAGGGAAATGGGATAGGAGTCATTGCTGAAACAACTGATGCTCGAAAGTCGGGATCCAAGAGTCAATGCTCGATCCGCAGACACATATAGGTGAGTACATATAGGTGAGTACACAACAACACCCACACACACACACACACACACCACACACACACAACACACACACACACACAATTGTGTGAGTGGTTTTTTATTTTGTATATTTGTAATATATTTGTATATTCCCTTCACCCAGGAAGCAGCCAGTAGCAAGCTGTCTAACTCCCAGGTACCTATTTACTGCTAGGTGACAGGGCATCAGGGTGAAGGAAACTCTGCCCATTTGTTTTTTTTTTCCGGTGCCTTGAGATCGAAACCCGGTCCCTAGGTCCATTAGTCTAGAACGCTGTCTACTCAGCCACACCCACCCACACCTACGTGGGTGACAAAGTGTGTGTGTGTGGGGGGGGGGGGGGGCACCGGTTTGTTACATATCAGAGTATGTGTTGTAAATATTGTTGTACACGTGCACATGTGTGCTGGGGCTGGTGTACACGTGCACATGTGTGTGCTGGGGCTGGTGTGTACACGGCACATGTGTGTGCTGGGGTTGGTGTACACGTGCACATATGTGTGCTGGGGTTGGTGTACACGTGCACATGTGTGCTGGGGCTGGTGTACACGTGCACATGTGTGCTGGGGCTGGTGTACACGTGCACATGTGTGCTGGGGCTAGTGTACACGTGCACATGTGTGCTGGGGCTGGTGTACACCGTGCACATGGTGTGATGGGGCTGGTGTACACGTCGACATGTGTGCTGGGGTTGGTGTACACGTGCACATGTGTGCGGGGGTTGGTGTACACGTGCACATGTGTGCTGGGGCTGGTGTACACGTGCACATGTGTGCTGTGGCTGGTGTTACACGTGCACAGGTGTGTGCTGGTGCTGGTGTACACGTGCACATGTGTGCTGGGGCTGGTGTACACGTGCACATGTGTGCTGGGGTTGGTGTACACGTGCACATGTGTGCTGGGGCTGGTGTACACGTGCACATGTGTGCTGGGGCTGGTGTACACGTTGCCCACTGTGTGGCTGGGGGTTGGTGTGTACACGTGCACAGTGTGGGGTGGGTAACGTGAATGGGTGTGTGCTGGGGGTACACGTGCAACATGTGTGTGCGGGGGCTGGTGTACACGTGCACATGTGTGCTGGGGCTGGTGTACACGTGCACATGTGTGTGCTGGGGCTGGTGTTACACGTGCACATGTGTGCGGGGGCTGGTGTACACGTGCACATGTGTGCTGGGGTTGGTGTACACGTGCACATATGTGTGCTGGGGCTGGTGTACACGTGCACATGTGTGCTGGGGCTGGTGTACACGTGCACATGACTGTGTGTGCTGGGGCGGGTGTACACTTGCACATG
>WNGS01168618.1:39260-65291 GCA_020271785.1 Procambarus virginalis | reverse complement strand
AAATTATTTATCTTGGCTCCTAGAACATCCTCATATATCCCCCCCCCCCTCTTGTGGCGCCCCCCTCTTGTGGCGTCCATCCCCCCTCTGTGGCGCCCCCCCCCCTCTTGTGGCGTCCACCCCCTCTTGTGGCGTCCACCCCCCTCTTGTGGCGTCCATCCCCCTCTTGTGGCGCCCCCCCCCTCTTGTGGCGTCCATCCCCCTCTTGTGGCGCCCCCCCCCTCTTGTGGCGTCCATCCCCCTCTTGTGGCGCCCCCCCTCTTGTGTGCGTCCACCTCCCTCTTGTGGCGTCCACCCCCTCTTGTGGCGTCCATCCCCCTCTTGTGGCGTCCACCCCCCTCTTGTGGCGTCCATCCCCCTCTTGTGGCGTCCACCCCCTCTTGTGGCGTCCACCCCCCTCTTGTGGCGTCCATCCCCCTCTGTGGCGTCCATCCCCCTCTTGTGGCGTCCATCCCCTCTTGTGGCGTCCATCCCCCTCTTGTGGCGTCCATCCCCCTCTTGTGGCGCCCCCCCTCTTGTGGCGTCCATCCCCCTCTTGTGGCGCCCCCCCCTCTTGTGGCGTCCACCCCCCTCTTGTGGCGTCCACCCCCCTCTTGTGGCGCCCCCCCCTCTTGTGGCGTCCACCCCCCTCTTGTGGCGTCCACCCCCCTCTTGTGGCGTCCACCCCCCTCTTGTGGCGCCCCCCCCTCTTGTGGCGTCCACCCCCCTCTTGTGGCGCCCCCCCCCTCTTGTGGCGTCCACCCCCCTCTTGTGGCGTCCACCCCCCTCTTGTGGCGCCCCCCCCTCTTGTGGCGTCCACCCCCCTCTTGTGGCGTTCATCCCCCTCTTGTGGCGTCCACCCCTCTTGTGGCGTCCACCCCCCTCTTGTGGCGTCCACCCCCCTCTTGTGGCGTCCACCCCCCTCTGTGGCGTCCACCCCCCCTCTTGTGGCGTCCACCTCCCTCTTGTGGCGTCCACCCCCTCTTGTGGCGTCCATCCCCCTCTTGTGGCGTCCATCCCCCTCTTGTGGCGTCCACCCCCCCTCTTGTGGCGTCCACCTCCCTCTTGTGGCGTCCATCCCCCTCTTGTGGCGTCCACCCCCTCTTGTGGCGTCCATCCCCCTCTTGTGGCGTCCATCCCCCTCTTGTGGCGTCCATCCCCTCTTGTGGCGTCCATCCCCCTCTTGTGGCGTCCACCCCCTCTTGTGGCGTCCATCCCCCCTCTTGTGGCGTCCATCCCCCTCTTGTGGCGTCCATCCCCCTCTTGTGGCGTCCACCTCCCTCTTGTGGCGTCCATCCCCCTCTTGTGGCGTCCATCCCCCTCTTGTGGCGTCCATCCCCCTCTTGTGGCGTCCATCCCCCTCTTGTGGCGTCCATCCCCTCTTGTGGCGTCCACCCCTCTTGTGGCGTCCATCCCCCTCTTGTGGCGTCCATCCCCCTCTTGTGGCGTCCATCCCCCTCTTGTGGCGTCCACCCCCCTCTTCTTTGGCGTCCATCCCCCTCTTGTGGCGTCCATCCCCCTCTTGTGGCGTCCACCCCCCTCTTGTGGCGTCCACCCCCTCTTGTGGCGTCCACCCCCTCTTGTGGCGTCCATCCCCCTCTGTGGCGTCCATCCCCCTCTTGTGGCGTCCATCTCCCTCTTGTGGCGTCCACCCCCTCTTGTGGCGTCCACCTCCCTCTTGTGGCGTCCACCCCCCTCTTGTGGCGTCCACCCCCTCTTGTGGCGTCCATCCCCCTCTTGTGGCGTCCACCCCCCCTCTTGTGGCGTCCATCCCCCTCTTGTGGCGTCCACCCCCCTCTTGTGGCGTCCACCCCCTCTTGTGGCGTCCACCTCCCTCTTGTGGCGTCCACCCCCTCTTGTGGCGTCCACCCCCCTCTTGTGGCGTCCACCCCCTCTTGTGGCGTCCACCCCCCTCTTGTGGCGTCCACCCCCTCTTGTGGCGTCCATCCCCTCTTGTGGCGTCCACCCCCCTCTTGTGGCGTCCATCCCCCCTCTTGTGGCGTCCACCCCCTCTTGTGGCGTCCACCTCCCTCTTGTGGCGTCCATCCCCCTCTTGTGGCGTCCATCCCCCTCTTGTGGCGTCCATCCCCCTCTTGTGGCGTCCACCTCCCTCTTGTGGCGTCCACCCCCTCTTGTGGCGTCCACCCCCTCTTGTGGCGTCCACTCCCTCTTGTGGCGTCCACCCCCTCTTGTGGCGTCCACCCCCCTCTTGTGGCGTCCACCTCCCTCTTGTGGCGTCCACCCCCCTCTTGTGGCGTCCACCCCCCTCTTGTGGCGTCCACCCCCCTCTTGTGGCGTCCACCTCCCTCTTGTGGCGTCCACCTCTCCCCCCCCCCGCCCACAAGAGGGTGAGGGAAAGGGACCTTTTAGGTCGTGGCTAACGACAGCGATCCTGGGATACCAGACCAGGTTTACCTGAAGCCCAACAGACCCTGGGATACCAGACCAGGTTTACCTGAAGCCCAACAGACCCTGGGATACCAGAGCAGGTTTACCTGAAGCCCAACAGACCCTGGGATACCAGACCAGGTTTACCTGAAGCCCAACAGACCCTGGGATACCAGACCAGGTTTACCTGAAGCCCAACAGACCCTGGGATACCAGACCAGGTTTACCTGAAGCCCAACAGACCCTGGGATACCAGACCAGGTTTACCTGAAGCCCAACAGATCCTGGGATACCAGACCAGGTTTACCTGAAGCCCAACAGACCCTGGGATACCAGACCAGGTTTACCTGAAGCCCAACAGACCGTGGGATACCAGACCAGGTTTACCTGAAGCCCAACAGACCGTGGGATACCAGACCAGGTTTACCTGAAGCCCAACAGACCCTGGGATACCAGAGCAGGTTTACCTAAAGCCCAACAGACCCTGGGATACCAGACCAGGTTTACCTGAAGCCCAACAGACGCTGGGATACCAAAGCAGGTTTACCTGAAGCCCAGCAGACCCTGGGATACCGTCAGGGAGGTTGTCCATGGATGCTAATTTGTTTTCTGTGCTCATCAGTACACAGTGCGGGTAGGAGGCTCCGGACACACTAATGAGTTGTGAGGTTGTGAAACAGTTGCCGCCGGGCGCTTGACTGAGGGCTGACGAGGACAAGTTGACCAGTTTACTGGCTGCTATACACCATGTTATTAACTTAATAGACAAATTAAAGGCCAAGAAGTCCCCAAGGGCAGACGAAGTATTCTCCTGGCTGCTTAAAGAATGTGAAGAAGACCTTGTCAAGTCCTGTCTTGTATATTTAGTCAGTCATTTGAATCAAGCAAGGAGCCTGTGGTGGTTGGTAGTGTTGAGCCGAGGGTTAAGAAAGGTGATATATCAATTAGTTGTTGAATGGCAGGTGCCAATTGGTCATGGATACAGGTACAAGATAGGGGCCTGACGGCTGAGCGGACAGCGGTCGGGATTCGTAGCGCTCTCGGAACCCGGAACCTCAGCGTTCCTGAGGTTGCGGGTTCGATCCCCGGTGGAGGCGGAAGCAAATGGGCTGAGTTTCTTTCACCCTGATGCCCTATACCCTATAGCAGTAAATAGGTACCTGGGAGTTAGACAGCTGCCACGGGTTGCTTCCTGGGGATGGGTAACAAAAAGGAGTCGTGGTCGAGGACCGGGCCGCGGGGACGCTAAGCCCCGAAATCATCTCAAGATAACCTCAAGATAACCCATGGAGCCTCGGGATGGAAACAACAGCTGAGGAGCGGGGTAAGAGAGCCTGTATTTACCTAATTGAGCTTGCGGGGGTTGAGCTCTGGCTCTTTGGTCCCGCCTCTCAACCGTAAAGAGTGGGGGACGCCGCCCGCTCCGCTTCACACAGTGTCATGTTCTTTAAAACCATCAACATTATGTTCTGCCCCGACTCACTAGTGTCTCTTAATTCTAAAATCTTCCTAGAAAATAAATAGTTTAAGGGCGGAGAGCAACACGGAGGGAGAAGGCTTCCCGCTCAGTGGTGTGAGAGTCAGCCCCAGCGGTAATGGCCAGACTTATCACGGCACTAAACTGTTATCTTGCCTCGACTTCCGCTCTTAGCGCTGACCCGACTACCACCACCACCACTGGTCGTGGAGCACCACCACTGGTCGTGGAGCACCACCACTGGTCGTGGAGCACCACCACTGGTCCTGCAGCACCACCACTGGTCGTGGAGCACCACCACTGGTCCTGGAGCACCACCACTGGTCGTGGAGCACCACCACTGGTCGTGGAGCACCACCACTGGAGCACCACGCGTGCAAAGGTACACACAGGCGAACCAGTGTGTGGCTTAAGCCACTAACATCAACCTTTAACTCAGTGTTACCAGGTGTGTTAGTGTTACCAGGTGTGTTAGTGTTACCAGGTGTGTCAGTGTGTGTTACCAGGTGTGTCAGTGTGTGTTACCAGGTGTGTCAGTGTGTGTTACCAGGTGTGTCAATGTTACCAGGTGTGTCAGTGTATGTTACCAGGTGTGTCAGTGTATGTTACCAGGTGTGTCAGTGTGTGTTACCAGGTGTGTCAGTGTTACCAGGTGTGTCAGTGTGTGTTACCAGGTGTGTCAATGTTACCAGGTGTGTCAGTGTGTGTTACCAGGTGTGTCAATGTTACCAGGTGTGTCAGTGTGTGTTACCAGGTGTGTCAATGTTACCAGGTGTGTCAGTGTGTGTTACCAGGTGTGTCAGTGTTACCAGGTGTGTCAGTGTGTGTTACCAGGTGTGTCAGTGTGTGTTACCAGGTGTGTCAGTGTGTGTTACCAGGTGTGTCAGTGTGTGTTACCAGGTGTGTCAGTGTGTGTTACCAGGTGTGTCAGTGTGTTACCAGGTGTGTCAGCGGGTGTGGAGGTGTACACAAGGTGTGAGGCACACCTGTCACCTCAGGAGCAACATATATATATCGTCATCCACCAGGACCTTGAACCATGACCAGCGTGGTAGTTGGTCAAGGCTCTACCACTCCGCCACGATGGGAAAGAGGCAAAAGGTGTCAAAACTGGACCCGACCTGCATACTGACCCCTCCAGGTGCTGGAGGACTGAGTACACACACAGTCCACCTACATACTGGACCCCCAGGTGCTGGAGGACAGAGTACACACACAGTCCACCTGCATACTGGACCCCCAGGTGCTGGAGGACTGAGTACACACACAGTCCACCTGCATACTGGACCCCCAGGTGCTGGAGGACTGAGTACACACACAGTCCACCTACATACTGGACCCCCAGGTGCTGGAGGACTGAGTACACACACAGTCCACCTGCATACTGGACCCCCAGGTGCTGGAGGACTGAGTACACACACAGTCCACCTGCATACTGGACCCCCAGGTGCTGGAGGACTGAGTACACACACAGTCCACCTACATACTGGACCCCCAAGTGCTGCAGGACAGAGTACACACACAGTCCACCTACATACTGGACCCCCAGGTGCTGCAGGACAGAGTACACACACAGTCCACCTACATACTGGACCCCCAGGTGCTGGAGGACTGAGTACACACACAGTCCACCTACATACTGGACCCCCAAGTACTGCAGGACAGAGTACACACACAGTCCACCTACATACTGGACCTCCAGGTGCTGGAGGACAGAGTACACACACAGTCCACCTACATACTGGACCTCCAGGTGCTGGAGGACAGAGTACACACACAGGCCACCTACATACTGGACCTCCAGGTGCTGCAGGACAGAGTACACACACATTCCACCTACATACTGGACCTGCAGGTGCTGCAGGACAGAGTACACACACATTCCACCTACATACTGGACCTGCAGGTGCTGCAGGACAGAGTACACACACAGTCCACCTACATACTGGACCTGCAGGTGCTGCAGGACAGAGTACACACACAGTCCACCTACATACTGGACCTGCAGGTGCTGCAGGACAGAGTACACACACAGTCCACCTACATACTGGACCTCCAGGTGCTGCAGGACAGAGTACACACACAGTCCATCTACATACTGGACCCCCAGGTGCTGGAGTACTGAGTACACACACAGTCCACCTACATACTGGACCTCCAGGTGCTGCAGGACAGAGTACACACACAGTCCACCTGCATACTGGACCCCCAGGTGCTGGAGGACAGAGTACACACACAGTCCACCTGCATACTGGACCTGCAGGTGCTGCAGGACAGAGTACACACACAGTCCACCTACATACTGGACCTCCAGGTGCTGCAGGACAGAGTACACACACAGTCCACCTACATACTGGACCTCCAGGTGCTGCAGGACAGAGTACACACACAGGCCACCTACATACTGGACCCCCAGGTGCTGCAGGACAGAGTACACACACAGTCCACCTACATACTGGACCCCCAGGTGCTGCAGGACAGAGTACACACACAGTCCACCTGCATACTGGACCCCAGGTGCTGGAGTACTGAGTACACACACAGGCCATCTACATACTGGACCTTCAGCTAGAAATGCTTATTGAAAAATCGGGTTAACTCTGGCGAGATAATAGTAAAGTTGTGCTAATATTAAAAGCTTTAAGTTATACAGGTTGCAGCGTGAAGGAGAGACGGGAGGTGTGCGCGGCGTGGAGGCTCCTCACACTGTGGACACAACCGTGACGTGTCTGGTATTTATACAAGGGAACACATTATTTATGACTTTGATAGACCAACTGTTTCTACCCTCGCCAGAGAGAGTCATTAGTGTGTGTGTGATAACATCAAGTGGGATGATGAATATTGTGACCCACGCAGCTGTATTGTTGGTAAAGTGGCCCTCTTGACTAAGGTGAGCTTATTCTGTCAATAGCTGTTATTTACACGTCTTGGTACAGTAGAACTCGCTTTCTCAGTCCTCTTAACAGGTTTTGAGTTTCTCTTAAGGCTTATTTTAATCCTTGTCTTACTAGTTATCCCTGGAACACCACCCGCCAATCTATTTACAACCAGGTCCTCAATTACTGCCGGCTGATCAGAGGCGAAAGGTTAAGGATCGGTGCCCAGTCGATCCTCCCTGTCAAATGGGCCTTACGGCTCTTATTAATGATAATTGAGATAGTCATTTGTAACTTTAATAGCAAATTTAAACAGTTCCTAATTAACAAGTTAATATGAGGTGACCTTAATTGTTATATAGTTATATATGGCGTCATTACGAGACACAAGCGACCACCCCACCAGCGGCCGCCTCGCTACACCGACTCTTCTCTCCTGCTGAGTTGTGTACACTTTGTCTTGGTGGTGAAGAGTGGGATCACTGAGTGTCCACAGTGTACACACTGAGTGCCCACAGTGTACACACAGAGTGCCCACAGTGTACACACAGAGTGCCCACAGTGTGCACACAGAGTTCCCACAGTGTGCACACTGAGTGCCCACAGTGTGCACACTGAGTGCCCACAGTGTACACACTGAGTGTCCACAGTGTGCACACAGAGTGCCCACAGTGTACACACTGAGTGCCCACAGTGTACACACTGAGTGCCCACAGTGTACACACAGAGTGCCCACAGTGTACACACTGAGTGCCCACAGTGTACACACACAGTGCCCACAGTGTACACACAGTGCCCACAGTGTACACACAGAGTGCCCACAGTGTACACACAGTGTGCCACAGTGTGCACACAGTGCCCACAGTGTGCACACAGAGTGCCCACAGTGTACACACAGAGTGCCCACAGTGTACACACAGAGTGCCCACAGTGTGCACACACAGAGTGCCCACAGTGTACACACTGAGTGCCCACAGTGTACACACAGTGCCCACAGTGTACACACAGTGCCCACAGTGTACACACTGAGTGCCCACAGTGTACACACAGTGCCCACAGTGTACACACTGAGTGCCCACAGTGTACACAGAGTGCCCACAGTGTACACACTGAGTGCCCACAGTGTACACACTGAGTGCCCACAGTGTACACACTGAGTGCCCACAGTGTACACACTGAGTGCCCACAGTGTACACACTGAGTGCCCACAGTGTACACACTGAGTGCCCACAGTGTACACACTGAGTGCCCACAGTGTACACACAGAGTGCCCACAGTGTACACACAGAGTGCCCACAGTGTACACACAGAGTGCCCACAGTGTACACACAGAGTGCCCACAGTGTACACACTGAGTGCCCACAGTGTACACACTGAGTGCCCACAGTGTACACACAGAGTGCCCACAGTGTACACACAGAGTGCCCACAGTGTACACACTGAGTGCCCACAGTGTACACACTGAGTGCCCACAGTGTACACACAGAGTGCCCACAGTGTACACACAGAGTGCCCACAGTGTACACACTGAGTGCCCACAGTGTACACACAGAGTGCCCACAGTGTACACACTGAGTGCCCACAGTGTACACACTGAGTGCCCACAGTGTACACACTGAGTGCCCACAGTGTACACACTGAGTGCCCACAGTGTACACACTGAGTGCCCACAGTGTACACACTGAGTGCCCACAGTGTACACACTGAGTGCCCACAGTGTACACACTGAGTGCCCACAGTGTACACACTGAGTGCCCACAGTGTACACACAGAGTGCCCACAGTGTACACACTGAGTGCCCACAGTGTACACACAGAGTGCCCACAGTGTGCACACAGTGCCCACAGTGTACACACAGAGTGCCCACAGTGTACACACTGAGTGCCCACAGTGTACACACACACAACAGTTGACGGGTAGATAAGGCAGGAGGTCACCAGGTTACAGGCCGTAACACCATGGTCATTGGACCTGAGACACTGTAATTAAGAACACTGCCTTACAACGCGGAAATGAAGTAAGAGCCCGTATTGAGAACTATGTCTCCTCAGCACGAGCGGAGCTAACGGCCATTGTTATGGCGTTAAGATTCCGTGAACGGAGCACTAATGGTGCAGTGATTTGCACTGATGCTAAAAAGCAGCGCTACAAAGCCATAGTAAACATCGGGCAGAAAATCCTGCGATAGTTGCTGAGATCAAGAGAGCTGTTGAGAGTACTGACCACCTGGTCGATGACCGGGCCGCGGGGACGATAAGCCCCGGAAGCACCTCAAGGTAAGGTAAGGTAACCAGGGAAGAGTCGTCAAGTTTCTGTGGCTCCCCTCCCATGTTGGGGCTCCCTCCCATGTTGGGGCTTCCCTCCCATGTTGGGGCTTCCCTCCCATGTTGGGGGATCCCTCCCATGTTGGGGCTCCCCTCCCATGTTGGGGTTCCCCTCCCATGTTGGGGCTCCCCTCCCATGTTGGGGCTTCCCTCCCATGTTGGGGCTTCCCTCCCATGTTGGGGCTTCCCTCCCATGTTGGGGCTTCCCTCCCATGTTGGGGCTTCCCTCCCATGTTGGGGCTTCCCTCCCATGTTGGGGCTTCCCTCCCATGTTGGGGCTTCCCTCCCATGTTGGGCTTCCCTCCCATGTTGGGGCTCCCCTCCCATGTTGGGGCTCCCCTGCCATGTTGGGGCTTCCCTCCCATGTTGGGGCTCCCCTCCCATGTTGGGGCTCCCCTCCCATGTTGGGGCTCCCCTACCATGTTGGGGCTTCCCTCCATGTTGGGCTTCCCTCCCATGTTGGGGCTTCTCTCCCATGTTGGGACTCCCCTCCCATGTTGGGGCTTCCCTCCCATGTTGGGGCTTCCCTCCCATGTTGGGGCTTCCCTCCCATGTTGGGGCTCCCCTCCCATGTTGGGGCTTCCCTCCCATGTTGGTGCTCCCCTCCCATGTTGGGGCTTCCCTCCCATGTTGGGGCTTCCCTCCCATGTTGGGGCTTCCCTCCCATGTTGGGGCTTCCCTCCCATGTTGGGGCTTCCCTCCCATGTTGGGGCTTCTCTCCCATGTTGAGGGATCCCTCCCATGTCGGGGCTCCCCTCCCATGTTGGGGCTCCCCTCCCATGTTGGGGCTCCCCTCCCATGTTGGGGCTCCCCTCCCATGTTGGGGCTCCCCTCCCATGTTGGGGCTTCCCTCCCATGTCGGGGCTCCCCTCCCATGTTGGACTATGTGGGGATGAAGGAGCAGATGTGGTGGCTGCTGAAGGCGCTGAAGGAGACCATAGTGAACACTTCATACCCAAGACTCATCCTACACATTAGAGGTATTGTGAAGCAACATCACCGTGACACCCTGCTGTTGTGTCATGACACTCT
The DNA here is from genome assembly GCA_020271785.1 of Procambarus virginalis. Classification (NCBI taxonomy): domain Eukaryota; kingdom Metazoa; phylum Arthropoda; class Malacostraca; order Decapoda; family Cambaridae; genus Procambarus; species Procambarus virginalis. The sequence goes on along the minus strand of WNGS01168618.1, from coordinate 55,212 downwards.
GCCAGTGTTGCTGGCGTGTTCTAGCACCCTGCGGTAGCACAACAACAAGACTCTGCAACACACCAGGAAGACCCTGCATCACTTGCAACACGCGGTGCAGTTGCTCAACATGACAGTCAAAGCTGTTGCTAATCTCACAGACTTATAGCAACAAAGAGCTCTTTACAGTCATACATTTCTTCGGCGTAAGTCGCCTCTACAGTGACGGGTGGGTGTAGAGGAGAGGACAGTCAGGTGTATGACACTGGTGGTGGTGGGTGTAGAGGAGAGTACAGTCAGGTGTATGACACTGGTGGTGGTGGGTGTAGAGGAGAGGACAGTCAGGTGTATGACACTGGTGGTGGTGGGTGTAGAGGAGAGTACAGTCAGGTGTATGACACTGGTGGTGGTGGGTGTAGAGGAGAGGACAGTCAGGTGTATGACACTGGTGGTGGTGGGTGTAGAGGAGAGTACAGTCAGATGTATGACACTGGTGGTGGTGGGTGTAGAGGAGAGTACAGTCAGGTGTATGACACTGGTGGTGGTGGGTGTAGAGGAGAGTACAGTGTGGTGTATGACACTGGTGGTGGTGGGTGTAGAGGAGAGTACAGTCAGGTGTATGACACTGGTGGTGGTGAGTGTAGAGGAGAGTACAGTCAGGTGTATGACACTGGTGGTGGTGGGTGTAGAGGAGAGTACAGTCAGGTGTATGACACTGGTGGTGGTGAGTGTAGAGGAGAGTACAGTCAGATGTATGACACTGGAGGTGGCAGGAGCTACACAGTGACTATACACATTAACACAGATGAGGTTGCCAGCTTTTTACCGTGATAATACGCGCCGCTACACGACTCAAATTTGTCCGCGATATACTTTTATCTGGTTAATAGCAGACATATATTGTGTTGGGTGATGAGGTCGCCCGTGAAGAGCAGTGTGCTGCTCTAATGTTGGGTTACCTGGTGAGTGACGGTGACGCTAGAGTACAGGGCGGCAGGTGCCTCCAGCCTCCACCACCACCACCTGTAACACACACAGTGACGTGTGGCAGCCTTGTAGCACACACAGTGACGTGTGGCAGCCTTGTAACACTCACAGTGATGTGTTGGCAGCCTTGTAGCACACACAGTGATGTGTGGCAGCCTTGTAACACTCACAGTGATGTGTTGGCAGCCTTGTAACACTCACAGTGATGTGTGGCAGCCTTGTAACACTCACAGTGATGTGTTGGCAGCCTTGTAGCACACACAGTGATGTGTGGCAGCCTTGTAACACTCACAGTGATGTGTTGGCAGCCTTGTAACACTCACAGTGATGTGTGGCAGCCTTGTAACACACACAGTGATGTGTGGCAGCCTTGTAACACTAACAGTGATGTGTGGCAGCCTTGTAACACTCACAGTGATGTGTGGCAGCCTTGTAACACTCACAGTGATGTGTTGGCAGCCTTGTAACACTCACAGTGATGTGTGGCAGCCTTGTAACACTCACAGTGATGTGTGGCAGCCTTGTAACACTAACAGTGATGTGTGGCAGCCTTGTAACACTCACAGTGATGTGTTGGCAGCCTTGTAACACTCACAGTGATGTGTGGCAGCCTTGTAACACTCACAGTGATGTGTTGGCAGCCTTGTAGCACACACAGTGATGTGTGGCAGCCTTGTAACACTCACAGTGATGTGTTGGCAGCCTTGTAACACTAACAGTGATGTGTGGCAGCCTTGTAACACTCACAGTGATGTGTGGCAGCCTTGTAACACACACAGTGATGTGTGGCAGCCTTGTAACACTCACAGTGATGTGTGGCAGCCTTGTAACACACACAGTGATGTGTGGCAGTCTTGTAACACTCACAGTGATGTGTGGCAGCCTTGTAACACACACATAGTGATGTGTGGCAGCCTTGTAACACTCACAGTGATGTGTGGCAGCCTTGTAGCACACACAGTGATGTGTGGCAGCCTTGTAACACACACAGTGATGTGTGGCAGCCTTGTAGCACACACAGTGATGTGTGGCAGCCTTGTAACACTAACAGTGATGTGTGGCAGCCTTGTAACACTACAGTGATGTGTGGCAGCCTTGTAACACTCACAGTGATGTGTGGCAGCCTTGTAACACACACAGTGATGTGTGGCAGCCTTGTAACACACACAGTGATGTGTGGCAGCCTTGTAACCACTAACAGTGATGTGTGGCAGCCTGTACACACACAGTGATGTGTGGCAGCCTTGTAACACTCACAGTGATGTGTGGCAGTCTTGTTAACACTAACAGTGATGTGTGGCAGCCTTGTAGCACACACAGTGATGTGTGGCANGCGTCCATCCCCCTCTTGTGGCGTCCACCCCCCTCTTGTGGCGCCCCCCTCTTGTGGCGTCCACCCCCCTCTTGTGGCGTCCATCCCCCTCTTGTGGCGTCCATCCCCCTCTTGTGGCGCCCCCCCTCTTTTGTGGCGTCATCCCCCTCTTGTGGCGTCCATCCCCCTCTTGTGGCGCCCCCCCTCTTGTGGCGTCCATCCCCCTCTTGTGGCGTCCATCCCCCTCTTGTGGTGCCCCCCTCTTGTGCGTCCACCCCCCTCTTGTGGCGTCCATCCCCCTCTTGTGGCGCCCCCCCTCTTGTGGCGTCCACCCCCCTCTTGTGGCGTCCATCCCCCTCTTGTGGCGTCCATCCCCCTCTTGTGGCGTCCCCCCCCCCTCTTGTGCGTCCATCCCCCTCTTGTGGTGCCCCCCTCTTGTGGCGTCCATCCCCCTCTCTGTGGCGTCCACCCCCTCTGTGGCGTCCATCCCCCTCTTGTGGCGTCCACCCCCTCTTGTGGCGTCCACCCCCCTCTTGTGGCGTCCATCCCCCTCTTGTGGCGTCCATCCCCCTCTTGTGGCGTCCATCCCCCTCTTGTGGCGTCCACCCCCTCTTGTGGCGTCCATCCCCCTCTTGTGGCGTCCATCCCCTCTTGTGGCGTCCATCCCCCTCTTGTGGCGTCCACCCCCTCTTGTGGTGGTCCATCCCCCTCTTGTGGCGTCCATCCCCCTCTTGTGGCGTCCATCCCCCTCTTGTGGCGTCCACCTCCCTCTTGTGGCGTCCACCCCCCTGTGTGGCGTCCACCCCCCTCTTGTGGCGTCCATCCCCCTCTTGTGGCGTCCACCCCCTCTTGTGGCGTCCATCCCCCTCTTGTGGCGTCCATCCCCCTCTTGTGGGTGCCCCCCTCTTGTGGCGTCCATCCCCCTCTTGTGGCGTCCACCCCCCTCTTGTGGCGTCCACCCCCTCTTGTGGCGTCCACCCCCCTCTTGTGGCGTCCATCCCCCTCTTGTGGCGTCCACCTCCCTCTTGTGGCGTCCACTCCCTCTTGTGGCGTCCACCCCTCTTGTGGCGTCCACTCCCTCTTTGTGGCGTCCACTCCCTCTTGTGGCGTCCACCTCCCTCTTGTGGCGTCCATCCCCCTCTTGTGGCGTCCACTCCCTCTTGTGGCGTCCACTCCCCTCTTGTGGTGTCCACTCCCTCTTGTGGCGTCCACTCCCTCTTGGGGCGTCCACTCCCTCTTGTGGCGTCCACCTCCCTCTTGTGGGCGTCCACTCCCTCTTGTGACGTCCACTCTCCCCCCCCCCCCGCCCACAAGAGGGTGAGGGAAAGGGACCTTTTAGGTCGTGGCTAACGACAGCGAGCATGGGATACCAGACCAGGTTTACCTGAAGCCCACAGACCCTGGGATACCAGACCAGGTTTACCTGAAGCCCACAGACCCTGGGATACCAGACCAGGTTACCTGAAGCCCAACAGACCCTGGGATACCAGACCAGGTTTACCTGAAGCCCAACAGACCCTGGGATACCAGACCAGGTTTACCTGAAGCCCAACAGATCCTGGGATACCAGACCAGGTTTTACCTGAAGCCCAACAGACCCTGGGATACCAGACCAGGTTTACCTGAAGCCCAACAGACCCTGGGATACCAGACCAGGTTTACCTGAAGCCCAACAGACCCTGGGATACCAGACCAGGTTTACCTGAAGCCCAGGAGACCCTTGGATACCAGAGCAGGTTTACCTGAAGCCCAACAGACCCTGGGATACCAGAGCAGGTTTACCTGAAGCCCAACAGACCCTGGGATACCAGAACAGGTTTACCTGAAGCCCAACAGACCCTGGGATACCAGACCAGGTTTACCTGAAGCCCAACAGACCGTGGGATACCAGACCAGGTTTACCTGAAGCCCAACAGACCGTGGGATACCATGCCAGGTTTACCTGAAGCCCAACAGACCGTGGGATACCAGACCAGGTTTACCTGAAGCCCAACAGACCCTGGGATACCAGAGCAGGTTTACCTGAAGCCCAACAGACCCTGGGATACCAGAGCAGGTTTACCTGAAGCCCAACAGACCCTGGGATACCAGAGCAGGTTTACCTGAAGCCCAACAGACCCTGGGATACCAGAGCAGGTTTACCTGAAGCCCAACAGACCGTGGGATACCAGACCAGGTTTACCTGAAGCCCAACAGACCCTGGGATACCAGAGCAGGTTTACCTGAAGGCCAAAAGACCCTGGGATACCAGAGCAGGTTTACCTGAAGCCCAACAAACCCTGGGATACCAAAGCAGGTTTACCTGAAGTCCAACAGACCCTGGGATACCAGAGCAGGTTTACCTGAAGCCCAACAGACCCTGGGATACCAAAGCAGGTTTACCTGAAGCCCAACAGACCCTGGGATACCAAAGCAGGTTTACCTGAAGCCCAACAGACCCTGGGATACCAAAGCAGGTTTACCTGAAGCCCAGCAGACCTACTATCGTCAGGGAGGTTGTCCATGGATGCTAATTTGTTTTCTGTGCTCATCAGTACACAGTGCGGGTAGGAGGCTCCGGACACACTAATGAGTTGTGAGGTTGTGAAACAGTTGCCGCCGGGCGCTTGACTGAGGGCTGACGAGGACAAGTTGACCAGTTTACTGGCTGCTATACACCATGTTATTAACTTAATAGACAAATTAAAGGCCAAGAAGTCCCCAAGGGCAGACGAAGTATTCTCCTGGCTGCTTAAAGAATGTGAAGAAGACCTTGTCAAGTCCTGTCTTGTATATTTAGTCAGTCATTTGAATCAAGCAAGAAACCTGTGGTGGTTGGTAATGTTGTGCCGAGGGTTAAGAAAGGTGATATATCAATTAGTTGTTGAATGGCAGGTGCCAATTGGTCATGGATACAGGTACAAGATAGGGGCCTGACGGCTGAGCGGACAGCGGTCGGGATTCGTAGCGCTCTCGGAACCCGGAACCTCAGCGTTCCTGAGGTTGCGGGTTCGATCCCCGGTGGAGGCGGAAGCAAATGGGCTGAGTTTCTTTCACCCTGATGCCCTATACCCTATAGCAGTAAATAGGTACCTGGGAGTTAGACAGCTGCCACGGGTTGCTTCCTGGGGATGGGTAACAAAAAGGAGTCGTGGTCGAGGACCGGGCCGCGGGGACGCTAAGCCCCGAAATCATCTCAAGATAACCTCAAGATAACCCATGGAGCCTCGGGATGGAAACAACAGCTGAGGAGCGGGGTAAGAGAGCCTGTATTTACCTAATTGAGCTTGCGGGGGTTGAGCTCTGGCTCTTTGGTCCCGCCTCTCAACCGTAAAGAGTGGGGGACGCCGCCCGCTCCGCTTCACACAGTGTCATGTTCTTTAAAACCATCAACATTATGTTCTGCCCCGACTCACTAGTGTCTCTTAATTCTAAAATCTTCCCAGAAAATAAATAGTTTAAGGGCGGAGAGCAACACGGAGGGAGAAGGCTTCCCGCTCAGTGGTGTGAGAGTCAGTCCCAGCGGTAATGGCCAGACTTATCACGGCACTAAACTGTTATCTTGCCTCGACTTCCGCTCTTAGCGCTGACCCGAGCACCACCACTGGTCGTGGAGCACCACCACTGGTCGTGGAGCACCACCACTGGTCGTGGAGCACCACCACTGGTCCTGGAGCACCACCACTGGTCGTGGAGCACCACCACTGGTCGTGGAGCACCACCACTGGTCCTGGAGCACCACCACTGGTCCTGGAGCACCACCACTGGTCGTGGAGCACCACCACTGGTCGTGGAGCACCACCACTGGTCCTGGAGCACCACCACTGGTCGTGGAGCACCACCACTGGTCCTGGAGCACCACCACTGGTCCTGGAGCACCACCACTGGAGCACCACGCGTGCAAAGGTACACACAGGCGAACCAGTGTGTGGCTTGAGCCACTAACATCAACCTTTAACTCAGTGTTACCAGGTGTGTTAGTGTTACCAGGTGTGTTAGTGTTACCAGGTGTGTCAGTGTATGTTACCAGGTGTGTCAGTGTGTGTTACCAGGTGTGTCAGTGTATGTTACCAGGTGTGTCAGTGTGTGTTACCAGGTGTGTCAGTGTTACCAGGTGTGTCAGTGTGTGTTACCAGGTGTGTCAGTGTGTGTTACCAGGTGTGTCAGTGTGTGTTACCAGGTGTGTCAGTGTGTGTTACCAGGTTTGTCAGTGTGTTACCAGGTGTGTCAGCGGGTGTGGAGGTGTACACAAGGTGTGAGGCACACCTGTCACCTCAGGAGCAACATATATATCGTCATCCACCAGGACCTTGAACCATGACCAGCGTGGTAGTTGGTCAAGGCTCTACCGCTCCGCCACGATGGAAAAGAGGCAAAAGGTGTCAAAACTGGACCCGACCTGCATACTGACCCCTCCAGGTGCTGGAGGACTGAGTACACACACAGTCCACCTACATACTGGACCCCCAGGTGCTGGAGGACAGAGTACACACACAGTCCACCTGCATACCGGACCCCCAGGTGCTGGAGGACTGAGTACACACACAGTCCACCTGCATACTGGACCCCCAGGTGCTGCAGGACAGAGTACACACACAGTCCACCTGCATACTGGACCCCCAGGTGCTGGAGGACTGAGTACACACACAGTCCACCTGCATACTGGACCCCCAGGTGCTGCAGGACAGAGTACACACACAGTCCACCTGCATACCGGACCCCCAGGTGCTGGAGGACTGAGTACACACACAGTCCACCTGCATACTGGACCCCCAGGTGCTGGAGGACAGAGTACACACACAGTCCACCTGCATACCGGACCCCCAGGTGCTGGAGGACAGAGTACACACACAGTCCACCTGCATACTGGACCCCCAGGTGCTGCAGGACAGAGTACACACACAGTCCACCTGCATACTGGACCCCCAGGTGCTGCAGGACAGAGTACACACACAGTCCACCTACATACTGGACCCCCAGGTGCTGCAGGACAGAGTACACACACAGTCCACCTGCATACTGGACCCCCAGGTGCTGCAGGACAGAGTACACACACAGTCCACCTGCATACTGACCATCAGCTAGAAATGCTTATTGAAAAATCGTGTTAACTCTGGCGAGATAAATAGTAAAGTTGTGCTAATATTAAGGCTTTAAGTTATACAGGTTGGCAGCGTGAAGGAGAGACGGGAGGTGTGCGCAGCGTGGAGGCTCCTCACACTGTGGACACAACCAGTGACGTGTCTGGTAATTTATACAAGGGAACACATTATTTATGACTTTGATAGACCAGACTGTTTCTACCTGGCCAGAGAGAGTCATTAGTGTGTGTGTGATAACATCAAGTGGGATGATGAATATTGTGACCCACGCAGCTGTTATTGTTGGTAAAGTGGCCCTCTTGACTAAGGTGAAGCTTATTCTGTCATAGCTGTTATTTACACGTCTTGGTACAGTAGAACTCGCTTTCTCAGTCCTCTTAACAGGTTTTGAGTTTCTCTTAAGGCTTATTTTAATCCTTGTCTTACTAGTTATCCCTGGAACACCACCCGCCAATCTATTTACAACCAGGTCCTCAATTACTGCCGGCTGATCAGAGGCGAAAGGTTAAGGATCGGTGCCCAGTCGATCCTCCCTGTCAAATGGGCCTTACGGCTCTTATTAATGATAATTGAGATAGTCATTTGTAACTTTAATAGCAAATTTAAACAGTTCCTAATTAACAAGTTAATATGAGGTGACCTTAATTGTTATATAGTTATATATGGCGTCATTACGAGACACAAGCGACCACCCCACCAGCGGCCGCCTCGCTACACCGACTCTTCTCTCCTGCTGAGTTGTGTACACTTTGTCTTGGTGGTGAAGAGTGGGATCACTGAGTGTCCACAGTGTACACACTGAGTGCCCACAGTGTACACACAGAGTGCCCACAGTGTACACACAGAGTGCCCACAGTGTGCACACAGAATTCCCACAGTGTGCACACTGAGTGCCCACAGTGTGCACACTGAGTGCCCACAGTGTACACACTGAGTGTCCACAGTGTGCACACAGAGTGCCCACAGTGTACACACTGAGTGCCCACAGTGTACACACTGAGTGCCCACAGTGTACACACAGAGTGCCCACAGTGTACACACTGAGTGCCCACAGTGTACACACAGAGTGCCCACAGTGTACACACAGAGTGCCCACAGTGTACACACAGAGTGCCCACAGTGTACACACAGTGTCCACAGTGTGCACACAGAGTGCCCACAGTGTGCACACAGAGTGCCCACAGTGTACACACAGAGTGCCCACAGTGTACACACAGAGTGCCCACAGTGTGCACACAGAGTGCCCACAGTGTACACACTGAGTGCCCACAGTGTACACACAGTGCCCACAGTGTACACACAGAGTGCCCACAGTGTACACACTGAGTGCCCACAGTGTACACACAGTGCCCACAGTGTACACACTGAGTGCCCACAGTGTACACACTGAGTGCCCACAGTGTACACACTGAGTGCCCACAGTGTACACACTGAGTGCCCACAGTGTACACACTGAGTGCCCACAGTGTACACACTGAGTGCCCACAGTGTACACACTGAGTGCCCACAGTGTACACACTGAGTGCCCACAGTGTACACACTGAGTGCCCACAGTGTACACACAGAGTGCCCACAGTGTACACACAGAGTGCCCACAGTGTACACACAGAGTGCCCACAGTGTACACACAGAGTGCCCACAGTGTACACACTGAGTGCCCACAGTGTACACACTGAGTGCCCACAGTGTACACACAGAGTGCCCACAGTGTACACACAGAGTGCCCACAGTGTACACACTGAGTGCCCACAGTGTACACACTGAGTGCCCACAGTGTACACACAGAGTGCCCACAGTGTACACACAGAGTGCCCACAGTGTACACACTGAGTGCCCACAGTGTACACACAGAGTGCCCACAGTGTACACACTGAGTGCCCACAGTGTACACACAGAGTGCCCACAGTGTACACACTGAGTGCCCACAGTGTACACACAGAGTGCCCACAGTGTACACACTGAGTGCCCACAGTGTACACACAGAGTGCCCACAGTATACACACAGAGTGCCCACAGTGTACACACTGAGTGCCCACAGTGTACACACTGAGTGCCCACAGTGTACACACAGAGTGCCCACAGTGTACACACAGAGTGCCCACAGTGTACACACAGAGTGCCCACAGTGTACACACTGAGTGCCCACAGTGTACACACAGAGTGCCCACAGTGTACACACTGAGTGCCCACAGTGTACACACACACAACAGTTGACGGGTAGATAAGGCAGGAGGTCACCAGGTTACAGGCCGTAACACCATGGTCATTGGACCTGAGACACTGTAATTAAGAACACTGCCTTACAACGCGGAAATGAAGCAAGAGCCCGTATTGAGAACTATGTCTCCTCAGCACGAGCGGAGCTAACGGCCATTGTTATGGCCGTTAAGATTCCGTGAACGGAGCACTAATGGTGCAGTGATCTGCACTGATGCTAAAAAGCAGCGCTACAAAGCCATAGTAAACATCGGGCAGAAAATCCTGCGATAGTTGCTGAGATTAAGAGAGCTGTGAGAGTACTGACCAACCAGGGAAGAGTCGTCAAGTTTCTGTGGATCCCCTCCCATGTTGGGGCTTCCCTCCCATGTTGGGGCTCCCCTCCCATGTTGGTGGCTCCCTCCCATGTTGGGGCTTCCCTCCCATGTTGGGGCTTCCCTCCCATGTTGGGGCTTCCCTCCCATGTTGGGGCTTCCCTCCCATGTTGGGGCTTCCCTCCCATGTTGGGGCTTCCCTCCCATGTTGGGGCTTCCCTCCCATGTTGGGGCTTCCCTCCCATGTTGGGGCTCCCCTCCCTTGTTGGGGCTCCCCTCCCATGTTGGGCTCCCCTCCCTGTTGGGGCTCCCCTCCCATGTTGGGGCTCCCCCCCATGTTGGGGCTCCCCTCCCATGTTGGGGCTCCCCTCCCTTGTTGGGGCTTCCCTCCCATGTTGGGGCTCCCCTCCCATGTTGGGGCTCCCCTCCTTGTTGGGGCTCCCCTCCCATGTTGGGGCTTCCCTCCCATGTTGGGGCTTCCCTCCCATGTTGGGGCTTCCCTCCCATGTTGGGGCTTCCCTCCCATGTTNAATTCTCTCATTGTTGATTAGATAAATCTGAACAATAAGACTAAATACTGACTTACAAGGGACCTCCGCCCCCCCCCCCCCGGCACAGCCTACGGGGGGGGGGGGGGGGACAGTCTCACATTTTTTTTTTTTTTACATGCGAGCATGCAAGGGAAATACAATAAATACAATAAAACAAGCGAAATAAAACAAAACAAAACAAGAAACCGCCGGCCAGAAGGACCGAGAGCTCAGTAAACAATTGTTAAAACAAGAGAAGGCAACAAGGTACACATGAGAACAAAGACGCCAAAACCAAATACATAAAAATACAAGCAAAACAATAAAACACAGTAAACATTATATGAGTAACATCAGTATGAACAACAACAAAAGCACAGCAGAAACACGTAAAGCATAAATAGAACACAGGACAAAAAATAACACAAACACATAAAGAAAAACACTCACACCAAACCACCTGCCTCGCCCCAAACAAAGTGAGAGGCACGGGCACAAACTACAAAAGGCAACAAACAGCCAGAAGGGCACCGTACAAGAATAAGCACAGAAGTAGGAAATCACCGGACATACTTGCAGGAAACCGCTCCCGAGGGACCGTACATGGAACGCCTCCCGAGCAACCAATTCCAAGGGCTTGGACCATCCACAGGGGACGCCATGTCATCCGGAACCTCGGCAACAAACACCCGCAGACAGGGAATCCAGATGGTATTACTCCGGAGGCGAGTGATCGGCACACGCTCCCACACCGAGGGAATCATATCATTATGAAAGTCCCGCAGCTCCTCGAAGATCGGTAACTCAGCAATCCCCGACCAGTGACCGACGGCATCACAGACGCCGGCAACACGTCCCTCAGGTTCCCAACACGCACCCTCGGAGGAGGGATCCGGAGAGAGTGCACCACCACCGGGGCACCAGCGGCCAAGGGCACACCACCGGACGACTGCTGGGAACCCGAGCGGCACACATCCTTCCGTAAGGTCACCACCAGGCCACTCCCAGCACCAGCATCCTCACCATCCCTAGCAGCGGAGGCCACCACTCCCCACAGCGGAGAGTCCTCCGGTGGAGAAGGAGCAGAAGGCCCACCCGAGACATAGACACCATCGTCAGCAGGCACATGGACCTCCGCCACCACTAACCGCGGGGCCATCGACGCATCTGGATCCACACCCGAGATCCACAGTCACTAAATTCCCCAACATCGGCCCAGGCGGACGACGAACGCCTGGAACGTTTGGGCTCTGGCCGGATATCGTCAGAGCCGGACGCGGACCCAGAAACACGGGCACCACTAGCCGGACGAACCGACGCCCGACGCAGAACGGCAGCAGCCTCCACCACATGGGGAATCGGACCACACACAGCAGGAGGCTCCGCAGCCACCCCAGCACACAGCACAGCCGGGACCCGAGGTGAGGATGCAGGGCCAGGCGCAGCAGCCGAAGACGAGGGAGCAGACGGCGACGCCTCACAGGGAGCATCAGAAAGGCCCACGGGAGCAGCAGGGCCAGAGACAGGAGCAGGAGTATCATCCGACGGCACCGCAACATCGGGAGGAGGGTTTGCGACAACCGGGGGAACGTCGGGCGACACTGGGGGAGCTTCAGCAGCTCACCACCTCACCCCCAGAGTCCTCCTCCAAAGGGAGCGGCGGGAAATCCTCTTCACGGAACAAAGCAACCGGTTCAGCAGTGCATTCGGCAGCCTTATGCCCCAGCAAGCCACACTGGAAACACGTACGGTGTTGACGGGCATAAAACACCCGCACGTAGTACCCTAAAAGTCGGACAGAGGACGGAATGTCCGACTTTAGTCGCATCCCGAGGGTACGAATGTTGGTCTTCACACCCGAATACGTTTCAGACGATAGCGAGTTTATCCGCACACTGACGACGGAGCCGTACCTCTGGAAGAAACGCCGGAGGAGAGTCTCAGAAAACTCCATGGGGGCGCCATGGACACTGACATATGTCACAGCACCACTACGGTCCGAAATGGTCACAGACCCGGTGCCGTCCTGCAGCTGCAAAGTACGCCCCTCGTACCTCCGGAGAAAAGCACGGTACACGGCCTCACCCACAAACTTGATGATGACACGGTGAGCAGTGACCAGCTCGACACCATATACGTCCTGGACTGGGACTCTGAGCATGTCACTCAAGACCAAGTCCACAAGCGGGTAACCAGCACCACCAGTAAACTCCAATCCTATGGAGTTTACTCTCACGACAGCTGGAATATGGCTGCCCATCGCAAACACGCCACGTCCCCACCACCAGGAACAGCAGGGAGGGTAGAGACACCCACACCCCCTGCCGGCGATAAGGACAACTACCCGAAAACTGTCGGAGTGGGCAAACGACACGTCTACACCGCACAGCAGCTCAGGTGAGACTCACAGTCTCACATAATGGGCTAAGGGACTGGATTTCACTGCACACTGAGCTCAGTGATTTACTTATGTAATCAACTACCTAGTGATCATTTACCACTAACTACCATTAGTGATCATTAATTAACAGTGCAATTCATCAATGCTGTTCATTCAAAATAAGAATTTTTTTCAAATATAAATTAATATTATAATATATTAGCATATTGTGCATATATAGGCATAGGTTAGGTTAGGTGTTTAGGTTCTGTTGGTGATTATTTGTATTTGTAGTACGTGGGTGAAGCATTTACAGCGTTGTGGTTCGAACACCAGTCGTCAGTGAAGCACTTGTTCCGGAAGTGTTCGGATGTCATCAGTTGTGACTCGTGTGTAAACCGTTTTTTATTCATAAACAGTTGGGGGTTTGGCGGGTGGATGGAATGGACGTTGGCATTTGTTTATGAGGATGGGCTGCCTTCCGGCTCAATATTCCGGTGTGAATTGAGCTCCAGACATGGCCAACTGTCCCGCACATTACCCGCTGTGGCCACGTGTGGCCATGTGTGGCCATGTGTGGCCACGTGTGGCCATGTGTGGCCACGTGTGGCCACTGTTCTCGCCTAACAAACGCCTCTTATTGCAACAATTATTTGAGAATTCCTTTGTTGTTTCTATTCGAATTCATAATTTAAATTGTGTTTTAAATTACTACATTAGCTTGCCTGAAGTCACAATCTTTATTACATTTTGTCCAGCCTTATTGACATATTCATTAGCCAATAAATAAGGTAATATTTATTAACCAAAGTTATCTTTATTACTCCATCATGTGATATTCTTAAAAAGTATATTAACCGTTATTATGTGCGGCAGTGTTGACAAGTTCCGACACACACTTGCCCAGGTCGGCGGGTGCTCGCCCACTCACTCACTCCACGCGAATATTTCGTCGTAATATATTACTCGAGCACAACCGCCTCCACCTGTTCTGGTGTGTTGACTGACCTGTCATCAAAGGTGTGTCATTCAACTCACATTTCTGAACATTTCTGAACGTGTTTGGCGGCAGTTTCTTGTGATTTATGTCTCATTATTTCAGTGTCATCTGCGCATTTGTTAAGGGCAGGATGCAATTATAGGTGTTATTAAAATTAGTGGGCACATTAAAATAGGTGAGATAGTTGGCATCTTTACTGAGGTAGACTTGACAGTGAGGTTTACTGAGGTAGACTTGACAGTGAGGGTTTACTGAGGTAGACTTGACAGTGAGGGTTTACTGAGGTAGACTTGACAGTGAGAGTTTACTGAGGTAGACTTGACAGTGAGAGTTTAGTAAAGAATTTGTGATTGATAAACAATTAATATATTTGTTAAAAGTCTCGTCCAATCAAAATATAAAGTTTTAAGAACGTTTAAATAGAGGATTATCTATCTTGAGTATCTATTCAATATCTTGAGATATGAGTCATCTATCTATCAATATCTTCAGATATTGAGTCATCTATCTATCAATATCTTGAGATATTGAGTCATCTATCTATCAATATCTTGAGATACTGAGTTATCTATCTTGAGGGAAGTTATTGTGTGTCACGTGTGAATAACACTGAGAGTTCTGGAGTCCATACGATGCTTGAGACGTTATTTAAAGCTGTCGTTAACGAGATGGACGACACATCATAGTCTCTTTGATCATGTCTGGTGTTAACTGTTTGTTTCGACTCCCCCGAGACTTGTAATGGTAGACATGTCAACACCTGCAGCAACCACACCAACAACACCTGCTGCAACCACACCAACAACACCTGCTGCAACCACACCAACACACCTGCTGCAACCACACCAACACACCCTGCGCAACCCACCCAACAACACCTGCTGCAACCACACCAACAACACCTGCTGCCACCACACCAACAAACACCTCTGCACCACACCAACAACACCTGCTGCAACCACACCAACAACACCTGCTGCAACCACAACAACAACACCTGCTGCAACCATATCTGTTGTGATGCAGAACACAGGTGTTGTGACGCAGAACACAGGTATTGTGACGCAGAGCACAGGGTTTTGACGAAGAACACAGGTGTTGTGACGCAGAACACAGGTGTTGTGACGCAGAACACAGGTATTGTGACGCAGAACACAGGTGTTGTGACGAAGAACACAGGTGTTGTGACGAAGAACACAGGTGTTGTGACGCAGAACACAGGTGTTGTGACGCAGAACACAGGTGTTGTGACGCAGAACACAGGTGTTGTGACGCAGAACACAGGTGTTGTGACGCAGAACACAGGTGTTGTGACGCAGAACACAGGTGTTGTGACGCAGAACACAGGTGTTTGACGCAGAACACAGGTGTTGGGACGCAGAACACAGGTGTTGTGACGCAGAACACAGGTGTTGTGACGCAGAACACAGTGTTGTGACGCAGAACACAGGTGTTGTGACGCAGAACACAGGTGTTGTGACGTAGAACACAGGTGTTGTGACGCAGAACACAGGTGTTGTGACGCAGAACCCAGGTGTTGTGACGCAGAACACAGGTGTTGTGACGCAGAACACAGGTGTTGTGACGCAGAACACAGGTGTTGTGACGCAGAACACAGGTGTGTGACGTAGAACACAGGTGTTGTGACGCAGAACACAGGTGTTGTGACGCAGAACACAGGTGTTGTGACGCAGAACACAGGTGTTGTGACGCAGAACACAGGTGTTGTGACGCAGAACACAGGTGTTGTGACGCAGAACACAGGTGTTGTGACGCAGAACACAGGTGTTGTGACGCAGAACACAGGTGTTGTGACGCATGAACACAGGTGTTGTGACGCAGAACAACAGGTGTTGTGACGCAGAACACAGGTGTTGTGACGCAGAACACAGGTGTTAAGGAACACCTGATGAAACAGTAAGCTAAGATGTCACGGTGTTGCCAGCGGCCGCCACGTGCTTCAACTATTTATGGTCTATTAAGATAACCATTAACCATTGATAATGGCTAGATGGACACGTTCGTAAGTACTCGCGTAACTGCTTCGTGAATCTGGCTCCAGGTGAGTGAGATGGTGGAACATGAGTGACATGCTTGAAGTACTGTTTATACTTAGTGTAGGTCCAGACTGTTGACTCCATATATACAGTCA